>QGMG01000181.1:0-45827 GCA_007825325.1 Lachnellula cervina | reverse complement strand
CCCATCCCCTCCTCACTAACCCACCCCCTCCCACCCAGAACTTCCGCGGCCAGCACGGCAAAGCCTACCTCTTCAACAGCGTCGTGAACGTCACAGCCGGCGATGCTTCCGAGCGCCACATGACGACCGGCCGGCACATCGTGCGGGACATTACGTGCAGGCAGTGCAACGAGACGGTGGGCTGGAAGTACGACAAGGCGTTTGAGGCGAGCGAGAAGTACAAGGAGGGCAAGTATATCCTCGAGGCGGAGCTGCTTTGCAATGTCACTTGAGGAGGAGGGCCTCGGACCTCACCTCTGTCCTACCATACATACATATATGATGGAGATGGATGGGATGGGATGAGATGCATAGGCATAGGGATCGGTATGTGAGAGAGATATGGGATGGCATGCGTTAGGGCGCGGGGCATTTTCGCCGGTGTTTGGGTTTTTGGATTTGGATATGGATATGGATATGGATACTATTTATGGGGTAGGGATATGCTATGGCGCGGGATGGAATACAGAATGAACGGATGGATGGAGGCGTTTATTTTACATTGGCTCGGTCTTCGGTTGCGTTGCATACTGCCATCATACTATGGTTAAACGTCCTTTTGGACTTTTGCCACTTCCTACAAATCAAATTATGAAATCTCAAATACCCTGCGCGGTCTAGAATCTGACCAGAGTAGTCTGTATAGACGTTGGGAGCAGGCCACGAATAATAATAATGTGCCTGCGGGGCTTTAACACAACGCTCCTTCCTGATCAACTGGTAACCTTTCTTTGCAGAATTGCTCCCGAAGTTGCAGAATGCCTGAGGGTGTACTAAAGACGGCGTCTTCAAGACGTAGACGAATGAGGTTGGATATGGTTAGAGCTTCCTCGCAGCTATATAACGAAACACATTCACAATACTAGACTTCACATCTTACATCTTTCATTGCCTTCTATTAAAGGTACAATCTAAAGCAACACAAATTCCATCCTGCAAGTCAGCATAGCTACGTTACAGCGAAAGATCCATTTTCTTCCCCTTGAAATCTCCACCACCATGTATAAACGCCGAAAAGCACAGAACCACGCCAGCAAAAAACCAGAGGATATGGAAACCATCCTTCATACTCCATGGTGAACCAATCAATAATAGTAAAAGTAGCAACATTAATTCAGAAAGCCTTCAGTCGTCATCGTCGCTCTGTACACCGCTGCTGCCACCATTGGCAATTTGGGAATTGTTGAAGGTCAGCTTCAACTTCCCACTTGAAATCGAAGGCGGCAGAGGAGTGCCAGCGCTGGTCGTAGGAGCCGTAGAACCGCCATTGCGGGAAGAAGAGTCGTCAAGATCACCAAGCTCAGGATGGTCATTTAGTTCGTCACGGATGCGAGATTCACAAGCATTCTAGGAATTGTTAGTACCTGCCTCTGTATCAGAAATGTAGGTGAACTTACTTCAATTGCGACGGCATCGGTATAGATCATGCTGCCATCGTCGTTGTACGTTTTCGCATTAGTGCAAAGCAGTTGGATATCTCTCCTTAAGTCGCCGAGACTTGAATACTCTTCCTTCTTGATCTTCTTCTCGATCATTTTCATCGAGATCGGAACTTTGATGAACTGATAATAGTCGGGATAGTCTTTTTTGGAAGGTAGTGCCACAAAAGGCCCAATGATTAGACGCCCACCTTCATCATCATCCTCATCATCATCAGACGCAGAATCTGATTCCAGCTTCATTAATGCCTCGTAGACGTTTTTGAGACTACTCTGGAGAATGCCTCGGTGCTTTGCATCACCGTTCGATGATGCACCTTTGCCTCGACCTGGTCCAGGACGCTTTCGCTTGGCTGGTGGTTCATCATCGGGCTCTTCAGCCTTACGCTTGTCAACTTTTCCCATCTTGCGACCTCGTCCTTTCTTCGGTGTTGGCTCTACTTCCACCTCCGGCTCTTCGGTGCCGCTCCGACTCCCCGCTGGTGAGCTTTCTATGGAACCAGGGATCTGGCCTGCTCGCTTGAGCCTGTTCTGCTCACGGCGGTCTTTTCGCGCCTGCTTCCGAGCTGCTGCTGCCTCGGGGCTATCCTCATCGTCGTCAACAGCGTTGAGCCACTGTTCTTCGGTGAGGCCATCGTCGTACTTAACGCGAGTTCGCTCCCGAGCACCACGACCCTGGACTTCTTCCGGCTCATCGGAGATAGGGTTTCCATCTGACATGTAAATCTCAGGCAGCTCGCTCTCAGTCATGAGACGCGGCACATGCTTGCTTCCAGGAAGGGAGCCGTATGTGAGGTCCTTGTTTCTCTCAGCATCCATCTTATCAAAGATTCCTTGTTCGTGAGGCCCGCGCGCTAAGATCTCGTTCAGTTCCTGGTCATCCATTTCTTCCTGCTCCAAGGTCTCCGCAGCTTCGGCGGCCTCCAACATCACCCGGAGCATGGCGTCACGATCCGTCTCGGAGGATTTGTTATCGAATCGACCGGCCTGAATAACCTTGCCATCTATATCAAGCTTGTACTTGGCACGCTCCAAGATCTTCTCCTCAACTGAGTTGGAGCTTATCAAACGCAGAATTCTAACCTCATTCTTCTGCCCTATACGATGTGCACGATCTTGAGCTTGTAAATCTTGATGAGGATTCCAATCTGAATCGTAAATGATGACAGTATCGGCAGTTTGCAAGTTCAGACCGAGACCACCAGCACGAGTAGAAAGCAAGAACATGAAGTATGGCGAATTTGGTGCATTGAACTCGCGAAGGAGCTCAGACCGGTCATCAGACTTTGTTGTACCGTCCAATCGTAAAAATTGAATGCCTCTATAACGCAGGAAGTCCTCCATAATATCCATGATTGCTGTCATCTGAAAGAACATCAGAACCCTATGGCCCGTCTGCTGGTATTTTGGCAAGACACGG
This sequence comes from Lachnellula cervina, assembly GCA_007825325.1. Taxonomy (NCBI): domain Eukaryota; kingdom Fungi; phylum Ascomycota; class Leotiomycetes; order Helotiales; family Lachnaceae; genus Lachnellula; species Lachnellula cervina. The sequence goes on along the minus strand of QGMG01000181.1, from coordinate 42,929 downwards.
TCGAGGAGTTCAAATTTTCCAGCAGTTCGCCACAATAAATCGTTGCTGGTGTTTAAAGGGTTCATTTGATTCTCCACCTCATCAAAAACAAAGGGGTGGTTGCACAGCTTTCGCAATTGCATGATCATGTTACTGAGACCACGAGCGCCAGTCTTTCCACCTTTGCCATCACTGACGACCAGTTTGTTGTGCGTGACCATCTGCTTGTACAGACGAGATTGCAAGGCAGAGAATTTGCACTTGATAACCTTCTCCGTTTTGTCAGGCAAGTCCTTCTCAACATCCTTCTTGAGACGACGGAGCAAGAATGGTCGTAAGACCTTGTGAAGACGGCGGATAACGAGAATTTGTTCTTCTTCAGTGAGCTCCATCTTATCTTGGCCACCAGTGTTTGCAAACGGTGTGTTGAACCATTCGTCGAAAGATTTGACGGATTTGAATATCGTTGGGAGAACGAAATTAAGCAGCGCCCAAAGTTCCGGGAGATTGTTTTGCAGTGGAGTACCGGTAAGAATTAGACGGTAGCGTGTGACATAGTACTGAGTCAAGGTAGCACTGAGTTTAGAGGACGAATTCTTCATTCGATGACCTTCATCAATAATCATATGCACCCATTTGATCTTGCTAAGAACAGGTCTGTCCTTAATGATGTATTCGTAGGTCGTAAGAAGAACCTGGAAGTTACCATACCGGAGCTGCTGCTGTTGCTGCTTACGAGCCGTAGGAGGGCCTTTGTATACAACGCGTGCAATCGATGGCGCCCATTTTTCGAATTCGAGATTCCAGTTAGTCAGTGTACTCAAGGGTACGATGACCAAGAATGGCCCATTCTGCTTCTTCTTCTCAATGAGATAGGTAAGCAAACTGATCGTTTGAATGGTTTTCCCAAGACCCATCTCATCGGCAAGAATACCATTGAGGTTGTTGTTGTACAACGATATCATCCATTGAAGACCTTTCAATTGGTATTCCTTCAATGAACCACCAACTAACATATTAGGTTGTGCATTGACCTCTTCTTTGATGCGATGCGCAACAGCGTAGTAGTCGATCTTCCGGGTGTCTTGCTCTTCCTCCTCCTCATCGTCTTCTGAATCGTCTTGGAAGTCACCAGCATTATTACCGTAATGCTCGGCGGCTTTTCGTTGTTGAGCTTTGACGGAGGCGGCGAGCTGTGACAAGAAACCGTCCGTTTGTCTAAGCAGATGCGTGATACGGGTATCTTTAGCCTGGTCTAGAAGTTTCAAGTAGGCCTCTTCATCGTTCGACTTCAAGGCTTGCAGACGTTGCTTAGCTGTACGCTCGATTCTCTTCTGCTCTTCCTTCTCGATATTCTGGTGCTGAGCTTGCATCATACGGCCAAGCTTCTGCATCTTCTGTCTTTGATTTGCAGCAGCCGTACTGACCTCCCGAGCATGCGTGATAACCGTATGGAGATAATCTGAGTGCTTCTTCTTCTCCCGGCTCTCGCGAGCATCACGTTGTTGCTTCTCCAGCTTTTCGGTGATACGAGCCTCACGAAGCGACTGCTTCTTCATTCTTCGATACTGGCTACGATTGGCAGTCATGGCAAGATTATCATATTGGATGATCTGGCGGCCAACTCTTAGACGCATATTTCGCTGTTTCTCGGCCAAACCCAGCATCTTCATCTCAATTAGAGCCTTCCGTTTCAAGTTATCTTCCGGGGCGAGATCATCGCGCCGGATATCGAGGTGGGCCATATTTGCTGGAAGGGACTTCAACTCTGCTAATCTTGCGCTCATACGATTGTATATGATCATTTCGCGCTCTTGTCGGAGCTTCTCCACGTCAACGCCAGATGGCATAATGCTAGGTATCATCGGACGTAAATGCCGCGTCTTGTGTGAGGAATAGCTAATCGTGTCTGGGAGGTGGTCATAGGGGGAATTGAAATTGGTATATTCATGATGCTTAGGCACTGCAACATCTTTCCTATTCGCAGATGAATCAGATCCGTTGGCCGTTGGCTTGTCAAAACTTGATGCGGCTGTTGAAAACCCTTGGTCAACAGCTGGAGAAGATTTCCTTTGTAGAGAGGCGAAAAGCTGCTGCTGAGTTGCTTGAGGAATACCAATATTCTTGGAAAGGCACTTGAAAGCGTATATCTGATTTTTCAGGATGCTCAGCTGTTCAGTCGAGAAATACCCGCTTCCAGCTGGAGCTGATCGCTGCACACCACTTTTAGGCGCACCTGAAGCTGCCGTAGCAGATATAGCAGAAGGGCCAAGTGATGTTGCGGCTGGAATTTGTGTATTGATTGGTGTAGTATTATTCGAACCCGGAGCAGTACGTGTACCATTCGCACCATTCGAAGGGGTGGTCGTGGCATTTTGTTGTTGTTGTTGATTCAAGGTTTGCTTCTGAGCGTAGGCGTTTCTCGATTGTTGATACATCTGCTGTTGTTTAAGGTTGCTGAGCACCTGGTGGACCTTTTGGAATTCGGGGTCTTGTTCCGACACGCCTGATTCCCTCATCTGTTTGTACCTCTGCTAGCCGTCAGTAATGATCCAAGAACGGGCGTGATATTGGCAAGAAAGTAAGACGCGGTAGAAGGGAGACCTTACAAGAAATACATCCTTTACACTCTGCGGCTGTGCCTGTGTCGCGTTCCCTGACTGACCAGCCTGCTGGACCGCAGGAGCAGTCTGAACAGAAGCCATGGTAGGAGGCGCAATGTGTATTCAATGCGATATCCTGTTATGTATTTATTGAGACGGCGTTCGGCGCATATCAGGAGCCAGCCTTGCGCATGAGGTCCGACGTGCAGAGGGAAGCCGGCGGTGCAGAAAATATATGGGCGCAGGCGACGGCAGCGATTGGGGGCGCCGGGAAGGATTCAAGACTGGGCTTGTTGCGCGGTGGGGAGGGGGGATCGCGTTGTTTTTGATGAAGATGCACAAGCTTGGCGCGTCCCGTGGAGGGTTTTGGAGATGTCAATGGGAGATGGAATGACTGAAGGATGGGATAGGGCGAAGTTTTGGCTGTGGCCTGCCTGGGCGTGTACCAATGGCGCAGGCGGAGAGTTGCGGCAGCTGATAATGCCAAAGGTGGTTGTCGAAGTTTGTAGACGAGGCTAAAAGGGGGGCCCTTTTGGTTGCGTCGCGAACGAGGTTGAGATCAAAGTTGTGGTTTTGCAGACCTGGGCTGACGAGCATGTTCTTTCCGGAACTGGCTGGTCCACTGGCACACTGGCCAGATATTAGTCATGCAAGCTAACTAAGCGAGCCTAATCAGGAAGTAGGCCACGTGACTGTTCTTTAGCTTTTGCTTTCAAGTCTTTTAACAACTTTTGGATGAATACGGTATGGTATAAACAGTATATAGAGGATTACGTGAAAAGTGCATTCAATAACTAAGGTATAGTAGGTACCTTATTTCACTGCTGTAGTATGTTATTTATGACCGACCGCGGGAGCAGGCCAAATCTGCCGGACTTACCTTAGGTAGTTGATACCTGTTTAGGTACCTACCCAATGATATAATTCCTTCGAAATGAGTAGCGCATTTATATTTTGCTCTATGAATTAGCAAAATACTAGGCTGATACTTGCCATAAGTAGTTTCCTTAAAGTTCAAAAGCCTTGTCAATGCCTATTGTTTCTCTTGAGAGCAGCGCATTTGCCGAACCTGGGCCTGGTCACCGGAGTGTTTATTATACAAGCCTTCATCAAGTTAGAAGCGTTTCAAATTATCTCACCTTTCGCTGGGTTTCCTACGATGCCTCCAAACTGGAACACTGCTTCCAGCTTTCAAATATCACTTTGTCCCAAAACTAACGATGCATCCGCGTCTTACAACCTCGTTTACATGATCACTGGAAACCCAGGTCTCATCGGGTATTACGACACGTTTCTCAAGACTTTGCACAACCGGCTTTCGGATTCCCTTCGTTTTCCTCCCAGCTCTAATACATTTCACGTCTACGGCCAATCTCTAGCTGGCTTTGAGGATGAAACCCCTTCTGAACCTATGCCAGCATCACCTTACAGCCTTGAATATCAGATTCAGAGGTCTCAGAAAACTCTCGAAGGGTTGCGGATTGAGTCGGGGCCACGCAAGGGTGAGAAATTCGACAGCATCTTTCTAATAGGCCACTCAGTCGGCTCTTACATCCTTCTTGAAATCATCCAGCGCCTCAAAAAGAGCTCATCGCCCCTGAAAATCAAGTCTGGAATTTTACTATTCCCGACAGTCACTCATATCGCTCAAAGTCCTAGTGGGGTCAAGATCAGTACCTTGTTTCGGATTCCAGACTTCCCAAGAAGAGCAAGTATTGCTGCAAAAGGTCTGGTCTGGTTGGCTCCAGAAGGAGTCCTGAAATGGCTCGTTGGTCTGGTGGCGAGAATGCCATCTGAAGCTGCAGAGGTTACCACAAGATTTCTGAAGAGCAGAATGGGTATTTGGCAGGCTCTGTAAGCATTTATCTTTCCTGACGGCGCAATTGCTAAATTTGATCAAGGCAACTGGCAAAGGAAGAGATGGACAACATCACAGAGGATCGGTGGGATGAGGATATCTGGGGGATCGAGCAAGGAGTCGCTGAGGTGAAAGATGAGAGACCTAAACTCATATTCTACTTCGGCAATGATGTATGTCTACTCTTACTGGCTACAAGCTAAAGTTACTGACAAATTATAGGACCACTGGGTTGCGAACCATACCCGCGATGCCCTGATCGCTGCCAGGGGACGGGCAGGGCAGGAAAACGAGTCATCGAAACCGATCATGCTAATTGATGAGAACGGAGTAGATCATGGTTTTTGCATTAGTAAGTCTCCCAAAGCCTATAGGACTGTTATTCTGACTGTACCAGGGCACAGCGAAAGTATTGCTGAGAAGGTCGAGGTCTGGATAGACAATATGATAGAGTCTTAAACATGATTTCAAGTGAGTATATAGCGGTTCATTTCTTGTAGAAGTTTAATTTCTTTGAGATATTTATTGCTGGCCAGGAGCCTAACCTAGATATATTGGCTGTTGTAATGCAAGGCTGTTTTAGTGGTAGTGGTAGTGGTAGTGGTAGACAAGAAGGCAGGGTTTGAGCACAGCCTCAGCCGACAGTTCACCTCACAACTACATCCTGAGTTCTCATTACATTCCAATCCAAATCACTAGCCAACCTTCAGTCTATAAACATGCCGCTTTCCACCGAAAAGTCCTTCAATTACCAACCACTCCTTACTCGTTCTTTCGATTTGTAGTCCTACGCCCAGGGCAATTATCCTCTCCAATTGAAGTCAATATTCTGCAGACGACGTTGCGTCACAACCTACCCTTTGAAGCTCTATCATACACCTGGAGCGACCATAGTAAACTACGGAAAATTCTCGTGCGTGGTCAGAAACGACGTTTTCTCCATATAACTGGAAATCTCGAGTCAGCCTTACAGCATCTGAGGTATCCGGGCAAGACGAGGTTAATTGGATCGATGCACTGTGCATCAACCAAGGAGACCGCGATGAGAGGAGCTCTCAAGTGATGAGAATGGGAGAAATATACGGTCGTGCGAGGAACGTTTGCATTTGGTTGGGTGAGGCTTTATACCGCAGTGACGAAGCAATGGATTTTGTCTACAAAGTCTCTCACCTGGGCAAGCTAGATAAGCTTGTGAAAGACCACACGGCAGTTAGGAAGTGGCAAGCTTTGGCGGCATTGATGAAGAGATCGTGGTTTTCGCGCAGATGGGTCATTTAAGAAGTTGCCTTTGCGCGTACAGCAACCGTGTATTGCGGAACTAAGATTGTAAAGTGGCTGGATCTATCCGATGCAATCACGTTGTTCGGGGACAAGTTCAGTGAAATTTGCCTTCTCTTTGAGCCCTCTCGAGCGCAACAAAACAAGCTCAAAGATGTTCAAGACAATTTTTGCTTGCACGAACCTCTAGGAAATATCCGTGGAAATCCAGCGTATACCATTGTTACCACATTGAATCATATTATCCGGAAAGCATCTGATGGCAGAGTCATTCAGCGGCTATGTACTATGGAGATGTTGATCTCAAGCGTCGCATTATCCCAAGTCACCGATCCAAAAGACACTGTGTATGCCTTGTGGGCGTTGGCAAGAGATGCCAAACCAATCGCTGAACAAGAAATCGATTATGGCAAAGATCTCCAAGACATCTGCAAAGACCTAATCGGCCATACGATCAATTTATTCGGAAGTCTTGACATCATCTGCCGTCCCTGGGCACCTGTATGTTCTACACTACCATCTTGGGTTCCTCAGAAGTCTCGACACCCTTTCTCTACCTTGGATGGCCAGCGCATCAATGCTGACAGTTTGGTCGGACCTCGAAACCGACCGAATTACAACGCTGGTGGACGTGTTTCTCCCGCCCGTGCTCTATTTTAACGAAGATGGCAAAGGCCTCATCCTTGGGGTCGTAGGATTCCAGTTAGACACAGTCTTTTCGGTTGAAGAGCCTGCTACAGATGGTGTCATTCCAGGTCGGTGAGTTGACATGGGAATGAGCATAGCTGATCTGAGGCCAGACTGGCCAATTGATGATACGGTCGAACGGAGACCCACTGCCGATGTATTCTGGCGGATGCTCGTCGCAGACAGAGGTGATGATGGAAACCCATCACCTGGATGGTATCATCGAGCTTGGGAGGCATGCTATCAACGATGCAATATCAAACATCATAAAACTACTGATCTGGACACGCAATACCTCATTCAGAACCCACTTGACGACGATAACTCGGCAACAATAACCTCATTCCTACGGTGGGTGGAGATTGGTAATCACAGAAGAACGATCACTCGCAATTGTACCAAAGGACACTGAAGAAGCCGATATCGTCTGTATACTTTGGGGGTGCAGTGTCCCGGTTATACTGCGCCCACACGATGGAAACTATGAATTCATCGGCGAATGTTACGTCAACGGTATCACAGCTGTCATGGATGGACATGCCGCCGACGAAGCTAGAGCCGTAAAATACGACATTGTTGGATTATTTCCAAATGATGCTCTTTCCGCTTGGTGACTTGAGTCTCAATTATTGAGAAGGGTGTCCGAAACAATGCTCGCAAAGAAAAACGATTTCTAAATACCCATACTCTGGACTACACATTGATTGTACATAGGGCTAGACGACTAAGCTCTCTCAGAAGCAACAAACTCAGCACTAACCGGCTCCCTCTCCTCAGCACCCTGAATATCCTCCCGATTCACGCCACTATACCCCTTCGTCCCCTTCGGAAAGTCAATATCCTGACCCCTCTCCCTAACCGTATCCGTACCATCGGATCCTCCCCTCCCAGCAACTCCGCTCCTCTCCTTCTTTTCCGTACCGTGCAGTTCATTGCTCGTTTGCCCGCTCCCAGGATGCCCAATGCCAGTATGCACGTCAGCGCTCGTGGCACCCGGGAGGCTGTCTTGGGCCGAGGTCCACGTCTCTTTCGAGATGTTGGGGTTGTTGGCCTGCCCTGGGATTGAGGATTGTGTGTTGGGTTGGAAGGTGTTCTCTGCGGGTGCTGTCCCGGCTGGGAGGGTCTGGGCTGAGAACTCGGGGGCTGCGTCGTTGCCGACTTTGACGCCGGGAGCATGCTGGACTGGTGTTAGTACCTGATGAAGTAGGACAGGAGGATAATTTTACCCCTTTTGTTGTCATTGGCTCGGAGCGGGGTACACGGGAGTGGAATTCTCCCTGGTTGCTGACGGATTCGGGGTTTCTGTTGGCAGACATATTGCTTGTTCTTTCTTGATTGATTGAGTTTTATGTTTGGTTATTTTGAGAGGTAAATGATTTCTATGAGACTTGTAATATCACAAAAGCCGTGTATATATATACCTATATAAGAAATACAGGAGTTGAATGCCCCTCCATGGCTGACGTCAATCAGTTACATCATGGAAAAACAGGGGTGATACCTGGTCGTATACAAACTGAGGGCTCCGAGTCGAGCAAAGGATTGATTGACATAAGACCACCTGTAATGTGGAGTATACATGCATTTGATTTGACCGGACGTCTCTCCATTTATAAAAGGATGACTCGCTAGTAAGCTTATACATATGCTAAAAGGGGGGTGAGCGAAACTTGGGATTTGCCACAAGGCTGATAGGCTGAGAAAACTTGAAACAACGTTAATACCAGACAGTGAAAGACAGCGAGAAAAGGGATTTGCAAATGAAGTTTAATTATCTCTCAATATTATCATGTCTTTTGTTACCTCTCCCAGTAGCGATAAACCCCTAGTTTCCAGTCACCAACCAGTGAAGAACGCCTGCTCCAGACTGCAACGCTATATTTCCCTGCGCGGTCCCATTTCCCATTTCCTGTATTCCATAAAAGATATATTCGTTTCATCCATCCATCATGCCATCCTTCCTATCCCTTCAATCCATTCCCACACCTCAATTATCCCCATTCTTCACCTCCCCCCTCGGCGCCTCCCCCTCTCTCTTCTCAACCTGAACAACCTTCCCATTAACCAGCTCCACCCTCCCCGCCCCCCTGACCGGCACGAGATTATACACCCATCTGACCACCACAAACGCGCTCACAGCCCAGATCCACACAATCAGCGCCAGCGACACCGTGACAAACAGCGTGGGCACGAGCAGGAGCAGAGCGACGCCGATCCAGAACAGCGAGAAGAGGAGTGCGGTGATGAGCGAGAGGGACAGGACGCCGAGCACGAAGGAGGTGAAGAGGAGGAGGGGCGTGAGGGAGAGGGAGAGTTGGATTGCTAGGAAGGACTGTTTGTGATTAAGATGATTAGATTACTGGTGATTAATTGATGGATTGATGGATTGATGGAGATGGAAAAGAAACGTACGGCTAGAAGAGGCTGTTCTTTTGCAAAGCTGCTACTGCTGTTGTACAAGTTCTGGCGTGTAGAAGGGCTGATGAGTCGGTCGACGAGGGATTGCGCGTAGGCGACGAGGCCGGATGCTTGCTGTTTGATTGCCATTCTTTCAGAGGTTTGGTCAGTTTGTTGGCGGGAAGAAGGGATGCTGGATGAGGGGATTGAACGTTGTGCGGAATGGCAAAAGAGCTGGAAAAAGGAAATGGCATGTGCAACATCAACAAGATGATGACGATGCTGTTATTGTGACACGTGACTTTGTGGAATGCTTGCAAGCAGAGCATTTATTGGCTGACGTTTGTGCACTAACTCCCCCCTATTTCTATGCCGACTTCAGTGCCTACGGCTCAAAAATCCAATCCTTCGGTGGTTTTACTTTCTAATATCTATGGATCTCATATATAGATTTACAATTAGGATGCTATAATGTCTGATGCTAAATGAGAGATCGAGCTTCTTTGGAGCTACGGATTTCGGATTTGAAGGGACATTTTTTAAATTTGCATTGAACATATGAGAAACTTCTTTTCACGGACAAAAACCAGAACTCTTATGTGCTCTGTTGTAATCAAAGCTCACTTTTAATATTTCCACAGAACATTTATAGCTTTTCTAGCTCCTGTGTGCCCTTCTATATCAAGCTTACCCGAAGACATCTGTCCAAGAAGGATTGACCGTTCCTTCAGAACTATACATGAACGCGTACCATAAAGCGCACACAATTAGATTGACAAAAAAGAAACAAAAAGAAAGCCATGCTGTGTCATCTATTGGCCCATCTTCGACCGATGAAGGAGCGGCTTGAGATCCGGGTTGAGCTGGCTGCTCAGGTTCTTCTCCAATCCGAGGCTCCCTAGAAATCAACAGCGCCTCACCAACACCCGGCCAACGTCTACAAACCGAACTCATTCCCCAAAAATACCCGTAAAAGGTCATTCCAATGTAGGACCATATACTAATAACATCTGCACTCCTAAGGAACCAGTCGGCGCGGCGCCGTGATTTCCAATCACGGTGGATGAAGAAGGTATAGAACAACGCAACCTTCAGCATCCAAGATAACGCATTTTTGAGGATCCGGTGTACGATATTTTCGTTGGAAATACAACCTGAACAGCGAAGCATTAACAGGATAGCAAGTAGAAGCAAGCTTAGACCATAAAGGCATAATGCTGTCCAGGCGTCAATCGTTCTCGCAAGCGGCGAAATATATAACTGTTCCAGTCCAGCGAGCCAGAGCGTCTGAATGGCCCATACTGCCAGGGCCACGTGGGCGATAAGAGCAAGAACGAAAAGGGTATTGTTAAAGGCTGTAATCCTGCGGGCCAATAGGCTGATCTTGGTGCGGAGGTCCTCATGATGAGCCTCTTCCCACTCGATCGAGCTGAATCCCAGAAGCTCAGGGACAGACGCAGTGTCCCCAGAAGACCGAGATAGCAAAGCGACTAATTCTATCGTTGCGAAAGATGCCACGAACATCATTCCAAATGTCTGTGTCCACGGAACCCCAGTGAAAGAGCCAAGTTTGATAGCTGCTGGGAGCGTTCCCATGGCGAAGAAGAGCCACCGGGGCCAGGTATGATTCTGTGGGCCTTCAGCCGGCTTCTCCGTTGACAGAGCGTCTGACTTAACTAGAGTGACTAGTTGAGTGGCTTGCTTCGGGCTGATACTCAGGTACAACATCGTGCTGGCATTGCAAACAATGATGGACAGTGCGTCAGCTGCGCAGATGATGGGAGAGCTGGACAGATAAAGTCGGTATCGACGCGAGAAACATATTTTTGCGTGGGGTTGGGCCATTGAGCTGATTGCTAGGCTGGTAAGAAGCCAGAACAAAACGTGCCATGTCACTGGCGACTCTGAAGATGGCATAAGGCTGAGGAGTTGACTGGAAGTATATAGTTAGTTTGGATTTGGCAAAGAATGGAAGGTGATTTAATTGTGTTACTCACCATCACTCACCGATCGGTATCAAACAACCGTTTTCTGGGTATAACAACACAAGGTCAACAGGAGGTGAGCCATCTACTGTTGAGTGAATATAATTGTAAACAAGAACACTTCAGGATCATATGTGGTAGGGGTGGGGTTACATAAGGTAACTGTGGGGCGAAGTACATTAGCGTTATATGCCTGCATCGCTCGCCCCCTGGCAATCCTCCAGGCAGTTTCCAAGGCTTCCCACAGATGTAGCTGTGTCGTTCTCGAGAAATAAGCAGGGATTTTGTCAACGCTGATAACCTGGAAGTGAATCAAAGCCACATTTTGTGTTGCGAGGAAAGTCCATAGTAATAGCAGGAGGACCCAAACCTCGGCGAACCACCAAACCAATCATCACGCTCATAGTACCGAAACATCAGATCAAGGGGATGAGAGGATTCGAACTTGAGGGATACGGGGTAATAGAATATCCAAAGGATGTTGGAATTATAAAAACAGTAAAAGCCTTCATCTGTTGCTGCATTCCTGATATCGGAAAGTATTCCTCTAGTAATTGATTTAGAAGACACTAGAAACCAAAAGCCAGGTTTGAGGGGCATTTATGCTCTTTCCTCTAGCCACTTGGCTCGAAAAGAAGGACTGACCAGCTATTCGCTCCATCTTACTGCTGGAATTTTGCGTCCTAGGTGAGACTTCTGTTTCGACGTAGTGTTCAGCTCGATCCGACAGAAACTTTGTTTCCAATTTGAAGATAATCATTTGATAACAATACTGGAGCACAACCACTTCTCCGGCTCCTTTTTAAAAAGCTGGGATCTGTATCCTAAAACAACCCTACGCCAGTCGCCTGTAATTCCATCTAGAAAATCATTCATATACACGATAAAATCTGGTATCAGCGCTCATCTTTAAGGATATCATTCTGCATCCATCCCACGCAGTCTCTTCCTCCCTTTCCTCTGGGTATCATCCAAAAACTTCATCTCTTATCGCGTACTCAGGAGATCTATCTCTTTCGCGGGTTGCATCTCTCAGGCTTTCTGCCTCGCTGACTCGTGCGTATATGTACTCATAATTGATGTGTGTGTATTATTTCTCTTAGCGAGAAGCTCGAAAGTTTCGTTCCTCAATATCCTTCAATCATCTTCGTCCGTTGAAAACCAAGGGTGCTCGATCACTTTCTCGATCGTGATTCTAGAAGACACATCGCGATCTAACATTTGGCGAATCAAGTCGATGCTGTCCTCGCTCATTATGTATGGGATTCGGAGATCGCGGTCCATAATTTCGTCGATGCTGTAGAATGGGTTCTCTTTGTAAATGATGGTGTAAAGGAGTATTCCTAGAGCCCAGACATCTTGCTCCTTACCCCGATATGGCTTACCAGCTAGGACCTCAGGGGCTGCATAGTCTGCAAAAAATTAGCTCGATTTGAACCCATTGTACAGAGAGCCACTTACCAATCGTACCCACAAAGACGTCGAAGGGCCCGTTCTTGATATACGCAGCGCTCCCGAAATCAATCAACTTGATATTTCCTTCCCCGTCTAAAACTACGTTCTCGTCTTTGATATCGCGGTGTACCACAAGAGCTTTCGTATGCAGATGGTGAATCGCCTTTGCAACCTGGACAAATATGCTGCGGCACTCGTTCTCCTCCATGTTGACTCTAAGTTCGATATAATCGAAAAGATCCATCCCTGGTAACCCATGCGGTATCATTTCAATATAATAATTGACATCGTCTTCGAAGAAATCATTCATCTCGACAATGTTTGGATGCTTGAGTCCGTCGCGCCGCAGGTAGTCAAGAACGTGTATCTCTAGGGGGACAGTTCCTAGCTTCCGATCCCGAGTCCACGTATCTACGAGGATACGACGCTTCGTGACATACTTAAGAACCATCTTCCGATTGCCATCCTTCTTGTATCTTGCAAGTTTCACCTGCCCATAAGCACCTTGACCCATTTCCTCGAGAATCACAAAGTCATTGATTGTTTTTTTCTCAACTGGCTCAATAATTTCTGGTACGATGTCCTTTTCTTTCACTTCTTTGGGAGCTGGGGGCTCGCGTCCTGTGATCTTGGCAGCAGTCTTTATGGCTGCAGCCTTGAGATGAGCAGTCAGTAGAGAAGCATGAGACGGTTCATTCTTCGGCTCATCTGAGTCCATCTCCATGGGACTAGCAATTTCGGTCTGTCCAGGAGAAGGTTGATGTAGAGGAGTTTGATATCCTGAAAGCAGTGGTGAGGCGGCCCCAAGGTTCTCTCTATTGGCGTGAATATGGCGTGAATAAGTAATCCATAGAGCGTAAACAAGTTCCGTTGATGATTCTGATCTCGATCCATTAAGATCCTCCTCCTCGTCGCTTCTTTCCTCGATAACATTCTCGTCGAAAACAGGGTTGTTGGAGTCCGACTTCACAACCCTCAGCTGCGCATCGATCTTGATTTCTGAGCCGTCTCTATGTTTAGCAGGGAGACCATCAGGCCGTAGAAAGTATGATGCAGCATCCGCCTTTCCTTCTCGTACAGCTAAGAATGCTCGGGCACGGCGAAAACTATGCTCAGGTACCACGATGCCATCGACTAAACGCACACCATCCTCGTCAGTCAAGATTTTCAAGATCCGATCGAAGTCAGGAATGAGGTCGGTAATTGGCCGCCCATCCGGCTTCTCCTGCCCAAATAATGCGGCGGAGAAGACAGAATTGGAGCTTGTTATCTCTAAAGTTTTTGCTGAAAGGACCATGATGCCGGCAATGTGTGGGAAACTAGAGACACGCAGATCGGTACCGCCTGGGACCCTATCAACGGCACAGGGAATATTTACGCGCCCAGAGTTACGGGCTGTAAAGTATCTGCGTTTTGCGACTTCTGCATAATCAATCTCACCCGTTCTGGAGTCGATTCCTTGTCGGGGTATTCTTGGCAAGAGCTTTCCGATGTCCATTCCAACACGAGTGATATTTTCACCCCAGATTGGGCCAGTAGCGCCAGTAATCTTTGTAACTTGAGCATCATCATCAAGACTCAGGACAGACACATCTTCATGAATCTCCTCGAGGACCCAAATCAAACCACCTCTTTTCTCCTTGACCCAAAGACTTGCCGAACCGGTGGCTCCATTTCTCTTCTGGATTGGTACTACATCGCCACAGAGCAAGACGCCCCGGGACTTGTTGCTAGGATGATATAAACCTCCCTTGACAGCTTTCGTCCTTGCTACGATACTAGAGCCTGCGCCGTCATCAGTTTGCGCCCTACGAGGCGTTTTGGCGGCCTGTCGAGAGTTTGGCCTGCTGAGGAGACTAGCCGTGACTCCAGTTCGCCCGAGGAGGAATGAGGTTGTCGAGGTTGGGCTTGTATGCTGGCTCTGGCTTTGGTCAGGTGAACGGGGAGTTTGTTTCCCAGACGATAGTCCAGAAACAGTTCCGGGTGAGCGCAACTTTTCCTCCAGCCAAGATCTCCTCTCCTCTTGCACTACTTCTAATATGCCCATCTTCCGCACTTCTGCCTTTGTAACACCAAACACGAGACAAGCGAGATCATTCGCTGCCAGCACCGTATACGGTGCATTGCTCTGTGTGGTAAATATGGCCTGTGCTGCTGGGGCCCATCGGCTTGAATGACCATGTACAGCGGGGCCGAGAGGATGAGGGCCAGACATCCCAAAAGATGGCGGAGGAATTGAAGGGGACAGAATTGGTTCGTGGAAAACATCATTAGCTACGAATGGTTGTGCTAAAGCGTCCATGAGTTTGTTCTGTAAGGTCAAAGGTGCTGTGTCTGTATATGTTCTTTTGAGACTTTGCCGCCGAGTGACTGGAGGTGAAGTCTTTGCGGTTGTCCGGCTTTCATTCGTTTGGGTTCTAGATGAAGGCTCGGAATTCTGCTCAGAAAAAGTCTCTGTCTCATTCTTTGCGTCGTCTAGTTGCATCGTGTCTTCTGGCACTGCTTGGACGGCAAGAGTAGGCTTTCGCAGGGTAGTCGGCGAAGAATGAGGACTTTCAAACATATCAGGACCATCTGAACGAGAGAGAAAACTGGTATCAAAAACATTTGCAGCGTCTTCGGCAGTTGCAGGTCCAGTTAATGGGCCTGCAAAAGCTGCTTGTCCAGAACCCGAAATGTTGTTTGCCCCTACAAGTTTTGCCCTTGCCAACAGATCCAGCATGTTTTGCATATCGTGGTCTCCACTAACCCGCGCTTGAGCGCTTGCTATGCCAACGTTTGTATTCACCCACCCCATCTTCTGGGACATGAATTCTACAGACCTCTTCAATACATTTTGGCGATTATGGATGGCTTCTTCGGACTGATGGGCGAAGGAAAATGAATGCAGGGACTCCGAAGGAAATCGACTTAAGTCTTCGGTGAAGTTAAGAGTAGGCGAAGATGGCCCTGGTGCTAGGGATGCCGAGCGTGAGTTGGGGAAGGACAGGGTCATAGAACTTGATCGGGGGCCGACTGAATGGTTCCGCGAAGATGCCTCAGAAGGAGGAATAGTCGATACTCGAGAGGGGGGTTGTTGTCGAATACGCCTAAGCCCTGATGCTCCGAGGCCATGCTCATGCTCTGTCATGATAGGAGATCTGAGAGAAGAACACAGTCAGCTATCCGCGACTTGCCATATGCAATTCATTTTGGGCCATCAGGGACAAGGACGCTATATTTCTTGCACCATGTAGTCGAGACAGCCAAAACTAACCTCGACATGTTATCATATTCTGCAGCTGATGCTCCTGCGTCGAACGAGAAGCGTATTCGAGCCTTCTCTGTTCCTTTATGGCCATACGCAAGCAGGTTGCCTGTACTTCGATTCTTGGGAATAAGAAGCTCGCCGGGCGCTTCGGTTTTTCGTCCTCTGGTCGTGTTTTCATATGTGTCGTCGCCTGTATAGAATTCGGATCAGTCACTCCGCATGTCTATCATCACCACACAAGATTGGTCGGGGGTCTTGTTCCAAAAGATGGGGTGTCTGTCTGACCTGACAGTAGTCTCGCGCTTGCTTGGGACATGGTCCAGCGAGGACGTTTGCAGATGTCAGAAGGAAGAGAAACTGCTCACCATTTTGATGGTTTAGGCCATCTGACTCCAGCATACTTGGACACGTCGGGTCCTCTGTCCGCAGTACTCGATGTTCGTGGTACGTTGGCAGGTGACTCGTTTGGACTGGGAAATCTCTGGGGAGATCAAGGCTTTGAGTGCTGCGGGGGAAGAAAAGATCCGGCTTCTGCTGCAAGGCTACAGTTTAATGGAGGGTAGATCTCGAAATAATCTATATGTATCTATCTCGCCGTCCGGTGTCTCTTCAATGGTACGCGTTGCTCGATACCGAAAGGTTGTCGCAAGAAATCTCGGACTCTGGGGTGTGGTGTATTACTTGGTAGTGGTACGGAGTTGTACTCGTAGTGGGGCTGAAGGGTGTAGGATCCCTTGAGGATCTGTGATACGCCACACAACTAGAGGTTTACGGGGAATACATGCCCGTTTCTTTGAGATGATAATAGGTAGTGCTTCTGGAAGATATAAGTTGTACGTGAAATCTCGATTCATTCCTCCATTCATTTAGAAGTGAGTGCTTGGGTAAGTCTGAAAATACCATACATTCATTATTACGTCTGTGTAGGGCTACAGTAGCGACTTCAACCCCGCGGACCAAGTGCGGGCTTTTTTAAGGGCCCCGAAAAATATGAGATGAGAGACAACTTTCAAATCAGGCAAGGTACTGCTTAAAAAATCCATTTCCGTACTCTTTTCAATTTGTTATCGATTAAGCAACAGTAATAATCATGTTGTGGTTTCTCAACCTTGAAATCTGGTTTCATTCTGGAATATCTTCAGATCCGCATTTTCCAGAGCAAAACGCGATAGTCCTCTCTACATGACAACACCGATGTGATCAAATGAGCCTGTTTGCGGCAGTCTTCTGGGTCAGCACTGAATATTTACTTCTCGAGACTACGTGAATGGCACGCATTTTATCAACGGAGTGCCCGTCCCGCGTTTGTTTCAAACGGGCATCGAGATCGAGTCTCACGAGTCATCACAAATTATCACATACGGTATTTTTACATTCTTTTCATAGCCACCATAATCACGGAGACAAGATACAGTACCTTGCTCTAAGAGTATATTCTTTTCATATCGGCGCCTTGTGATACCTACCAGGTGGTTGGTCTCCAGCCCTACTGTACGCCTGCCTCTTCTAATGAGGCGAATAAAAATATCAGAGTGTACCTTGTGTCTCACACCTCTTCGAATCAGATGGCTGGCGAATGGTTCGGCTTTCATCCGGGAGCCAACACCAACATGCAATTAAAAGACATCTGTATGACCTCTCTTTCAAATGAATCAGGTGTTTGCGACGCTTGTGACCTAAGTCAAGCCAGCCAAGTTCACATGAAAGAAAGATACGCTCAAAAATAAGAGCTGTCTACTCGAGTATAGGTATACTATAGTCTGTAGGTCAAGTATACCTACCGCCTTCGTATAGCTTCTTGTTCTCTACCGCTGTTTCACTTCTTATCTCAATTATTCAAGCTTTATCCTCAAATCATCAGAATAGTAAGCCTTGCAGAGGTACTGTAGGGAACAGGACAGGCCAAGATGCCTCGAGTCGAACTAAGTTGTATACGAACGAGTACAGCACTTTGGGGTTGAACTCCAAAGATCTCTGGTACCTACCTAGGGCTAGGTGTCTACTACAGTACAGGGCGGATAGACCTATTTTTGCGGCGTCGGCCGCTGGCTAAATGTACTAAATGTAGAGTCTGCCGTTCTTATTACACAGAGAGCATGCACCCACCGTACATACTGATAATAAATACTATAAGAGATTGTGCAATATCTTGATGACTGTTCACCATCGCCCTAACACATGATCCATTTGCCCCAACACATCCCAATATTTCTGATGCACCAAGGGTCCCTTATCGTGGTACCTTATTTCTCCAGTAGGAGACGAGACAATTTGGGCTGATAACCATATCGTGGTGTGGGACACTCCCGCCGGATGATCAGCTCAGGCACTTGCACTCACTCGTAAAAGGCAAGGGCAAGGGCAAGGTTGTGGAAGGCTGCTATAGCGCCGTCTACTTCGCTTCCTACAACGCTGCGTTTTGATATCTTTTCCTACGAACACCAGTTGGACCCCTTAAGTTTCGAGCTGAGCATAGCGTTGTAGGATATCTCTCCACAAAGATGGCCGAGACGGTATTGTGCGGCATGGTACTGTAGATAAAATTACTTTCACTTTCGACCTGAGCCTTGGGTCCGGACCCCACAGTTCATCGGATACCCCGCTATTTCAGCGTCAAGCGTTTGGCCTACGGACGGTGGTCGACTCGGACGGGTCTAAAGAACAAGGAGCATGAAGCATTATTGGATGAATCCTTGTAAAGATACCTTACTTGTTCGGGTAAGCACACGTATCGATATGGCGGAAGATGGTACAAAGCGGCACAGGATGAGAAGATGGAGTTGGGTGCTCTGTGTCTCGAGCCTCTTGGAGTGAAATAGCGTTTGTGGCTGCAGAAGGGGCCCTGCATACATACATACAGAAAGAGAAGACTACCGAGTAAAAGACGGAAACAATGCTGGATGGAAACACACACTCTCTCCCTTCTTAAATTCCTGACAACCTTTGTCTTGAAACAATCCATCAGCAGCGCAGTGTGGTATAGCAGTTGTGTCCTCGTGAGATCCTTATCACTCAAGCCAACCCACCCCACCCCATCATCCACTGGACTTGTAACTTGTCTTGTGTAGGATAAGCATCCAAGACCTAATCGATAAGAGATAACCCCGGAAACAATACAAGACAGAAACCCTGGCCTGCGGTGGGCAACTGATCATTCAGGTATATACCTACCCTTTTAATTTTCTGCTGGCATCACTATCTTGGTTGTATACGAGTATATTTACATATATATTTACCAGTTGTCATCCGAAGCTAATGTTGTTGACTGGTGTGAATAGCGGTATATTCCTTGTCAATACTGAGTCAATCCCGACTCAAAAGCCGAGGAGACCTAATTATCAAGATTATCCCTTTCCTTCCTTCGAACATAATCCACTTCCTTCACCAGAGTCAACACTTCCCCTCCTGGCTTTGAGGCAATATCTTATTACCGACCTCAACCCCGACGAACCCTGCCTTGCATCGGTCAGGATCAACAAGATTTCGCGCCAAAGCAACCCTCCCCTCCCCTCAATAATTGACCCCGCCTACATTAAAAGCGTCGTGTGTCCACGGATCACACCAGAATTCTGCGAACGAACGCAATCGCAATCAACAACTGCGGGCACGATTTCGCGCTCAGCTGCCAGCCATGACAAGCCCTCTGCCGGATATGATTCTGCAGGCTGAGAGTCCCGCAGCAATACCCATCGAACGCTCCGAAGCCATTGCGATTGAGCCATCCCCAAAGCTTAAAGGCCGAGCGAAACTTTTACAGAGCCTCCAAAGAATATCCTCTTCCCCTTCTCTAGCACAATTAGGTCGGACGAGGGCTTCAAGCAATCCATACGGTAGCAGGAACACGTTGTCCTGCGTGAGTTTGGCTTCTGCAAGCTCTCCACGAAACTATGACAACTCGTACTCCTCGCAATCATCTAGACATGGGTACTCCACCGCTCCCACTTCCGTACCCAGTACACCTGGAATCGATACGCCTGTCTTCGATGGCTCTTTTGGTCGAATTGCTATTCGGAGAAAGGAACAAGGTTCTGCGACGACAGGAAATTCTACCCCCACAAGCGCCTTGCCATCAGACATGAGACCTCACTCCAGGGGAGGACTTACACCTTTTCAACCACAGTCAGCCATGCCAGAGATTCTAGAAGACTATTTTTCTATGCCAGTAGTAAAGGTGAAACGAGCTCCGCGAACGAATTTCAATTTCTGGGAAGAAATGCCTCATGAGATTAAATTATCTATCTTCTCATATCTCAAACCCAAACAACTGGTACGGGCTTCTATTGTGAGCAAGAACTTTCACAAGGCGTGCTTTGATGGGCAACTCTGGACATGTTTCGATGCCTCCGAGTTCTATAAGGACATTCCAGCGGGATCGTTGGCCAAAATCATTGTTGCGGCTGGCCCGTTTGTGAAGGATTTAAATCTACGAGGTTGCGTCCAAGTCGAACATTATAAGCGGGCAGAGATGGTGGTGAAGGCATGCAAGAATCTCATCAATGCGACTCTGGAAGGGTGCCGGAACTTTCAAAAGTCAACACTGCACAGTCTTCTTAAAAGCAATGCGAGATTGACGAATCTAAATCTCACTGGACTTACGGCGGTCACCAATGGAACTTGCAAAATTATAGCCCAGTCCTGTCCATCCTTGGAAATGTTCAATGTCTCGTGGTGCACTCATATGGATGCTAAGGGCATCAGGACGGTCATCAAAGGGTGTCCAAAATTGATGGACCTTCGCGCAGGTGAAGTTAGGGGATTCAACAGTTTGGAACTAGCTCAAGATATCTTCGAGAGCAACAGGCTACAGAAGCTAGTTCTCAGTGGCTGCACCGACCTCACAGATGAAGCTTTTCAGACCATGCTGATAGGCCAAGATCCAGAAATCGATATACTCACTGAACTTCCCATGGTCCCACGTCGCCGATTTCGCCACCTCGATCTCAGTCGCTGCACCCAACTCACCAGCAGCGGTATCAAGACTCTCGCAAGCATGGTTCCAGACCTCGAAGGTCTCCAACTGAGCGGCTGTGTTTCCCTAACTGATAGCGCTCTCATCGACCTCCTAGCCACCACCCCCCGCCTCACACATCTCGACCTCGAAGAGCTTTTGGAGCTGAGCAACACCCTCTTATTAGAGCACCTAGCCAAAGCCCCCTGTGCGCCTATCCTCGAGCACCTATCCATCAGTTACTGCGAAAACCTTGGGGACACAGGCATGATTCCCGTCATCCGCGCCTGCAGTAACCTTCGCAACATCGACATGGACAACACCAAGATCTCAGACCTCGTGTTAGCTGAAGCAGCATCCATGATCCGCTTGCGCTCCTCCCGCACAACTTGCGCGCGATCCCGTCCCCGCATCGGACTCCGCATGGTGGTCTTCGACTGCCAGAATGTGACCTGGACGGGCATCCGCGAAGTGCTGTCTCGCAATTCCGAGGTTAGGAAGCCGACGGCTACGCAGAAGGATGTCACATACCCGACTGAGATTATTGGGATGAAGTGCTTTTATGGGTGGCAAATGACGGTCAATGAACATATGACGCGTGTGCTGAAGGGGGATTTGCCAGCTGCGGGCAGGTTGGAGAGGAAGTGGACGGAGTATATGATGGCGAATGAGGAGGCTGGTGCTGGTGGTGCGGGTCTTAGACGACGGAGAAGAAGAGCTAGGGAGGCGCAGATGTTGCATGCTGATGAGGAGGAGGGTGGTATAGGGATGGGTGGTATCGGGCGCCGAAGAAGGGCGAGGAGCAATGGGTGTGCGATTATGTGATGGATGGGCATGGTTGGATTTCGTTGTTAGTTTCTGTCATCTTGTGTTTTCGGGAGTTTATTGCATCGGAATCGGTTTAGGTTATGGAGTAGGAAGGACATAGGGCATGGTTAGATAAGGACACTGTTTCAGGAAACTTCACTCTTTACTTGAGGGGACATAGATTGCTATAGCATTGCCCTCATGGATGTTAATCCTGTATGCAGAAATACATACGTTGTCACATAAGGGGTTCGCTTAACTTACTTTGCAGCATCATTGCTCTTTATTTCTGTTATCAGTGTTCGTGTGCTAGACAACATAGATGATCCCTAGCCAGTGCTAGACATCAAAAGGTTAGGGTTGCTGGGAATTCTTTTTGAGAATGTCGATTTCGGTGATAAAGCTTGTGCATTCGCTGTCTAATGTCTTCCCGCTACGCATGTTTGATTTCCTAAGTCTGCTAGAGTAACAGTCTGACTCCCACCAACCCCGTCCGCCATCTATTTTCATGCCCCCAAAGCACCTGCACCTGCACCTGCACCTCCACCTGGACTCGGCGACCTACTTTTACGTTGGTTCATCTGGACTTGATCAGTAATGTTCTCTTAGAGCTTCCGGGATCTTCTCCTACCTTTTTACACATTTTGTACGGCCCCAACCTGAATTTGGTGTTACTTTTCTTACTCTGTAAACCGTATATTAGCCCGGAGATCCCTCAGGATCGTGGAAGAATAACTTACCCTATTGGATGTCCGCTCCGTTACCCTGGTTACGCTTGCTTCCCCATCAGTCCCTTGCTGAGTAGAAGTGTTAACCGGGCGGTGCCTTGAATCGACTTCGTGAGAATTGTGCCGGCCGGGAATGGGAAGAGCGGGAAAGTCCTCTGAAGTGTTGTTCGTAGGATTGGGGTTAGGCAGCAACTGCAATGGTGGGTGCCTAGCGTAAGAATCGGCAATCGCAACATCCGATGACAATGATGCTGTTGACCCCCATGATGACCCCCATGATGATTCGAGTTCTAGGCTTGATTGTTCTGGGCTTGACTGTTGTGGGCTTACTGGTCCTGGGCTTGCTGGTTCTGAGCCCGACTCATGACTCGTAGGTGAACTGATTGAAGTTGATGCATCGTCCTCCGGATCCCTACTCCGGCTCGACGCAGTGCTCGTCGCGGCGGTCGTCACCCTGGTCGTGAAAGGACCGCTCTCTAGGCGGCCAGGGTCGGAAGCAGCGAGTCTGCGGGTGGGTCGAAAGTTGCGCGTATCGAACTCTTCGGAGCTCGAGGAGGCAGTATCCCCGTCGGTGAGGGTTGGTGGGGTAGTCCCCGCTTCGGACGAGATAGCATACTCATCAGACGAGATGATGGCACACTCATCGGACGAGACGATGGCACACTCATCGGGGGAGGAAGTCATCGTACAAAGAACACTGGAAGCGGGGATGAATGATAATGTGGGTGATTGTGATGGTGATGATGATGATAATGGTGGTGGTGGTGTTGTTGAAAGTTGGGGCTTTCTCAAACATGACTTTTGGAGAACAAGTACTCAATTATCAACAGAAGGAAGGAGCTTCCCTACACACCCTACTTTCAAGTTCTGAGGCCGAGATAGGGGCAGGAGCAGTTGAAAATGACTAGCTTCCCCATTGGGATGCTTTGAAAAGTAATAAATCTATATACCTTATTTATTCATCACAGCAGTGTCCAGACTTTAGCAAGCTAAGGTATTGGAGAACATGGAGGGAGCACTGCTGCAAAGAGAAAGCGTCAATAACCAGAAAGCGGCTCTTTGTCTGATTCCAACTTTCTGCTCAACTACAGCAAGCAATATAGCAATATTGAACAAATAATTGTGATAAACTCAAATGATTGTGTTGGTATCACTTTGGCGCACTGGTCTGGCCTACCGTATAAATAGGAATAGTGCCCCCCCTTTGATACTACCTCAGGTCCATAGCTATTACCTGTATAGCGCTAGTATTATAAGCCCAGGACTTATATCGCCCAAAGCTTCTTATACCGAATAGATAGAGGCGGTACTCAACATGGTTGACTTTTAATGTCTCACGCGGCCTGGCACATTATACTCTAGTGCTGCTTAGAGCCCCGGGGGACACTATCCCAATTTATACGGTGGTAATCTGTTCAGTGGATCCGTGGTTGTATTTCTTGGTGTAGAAGAGGCTCTACCTAAGGTTGCGGCGAAGAGGTGGGAGGTGAAGGCCAGTGGGCCGGTGGGGCCTCTTCGCTGCTTAGTCATTGGCGCTAAGTTCACGTGCTTCCTTGACATCTCCCCATCTCCTTCCAACAAATTGTTTTCTTTCTTGCCTGCCTACCTATAGATACTGGATTCTTCTAGATTAGGTTGAATCATGATTGAAGTGAATTAAAATTAAAAGTAGGCGGCTCGCCTATACTTGCGTCGCTCCTTCCTCATTCACCCCATCAACTTAACTTAACTCAACTTAAAAACAAAACTCCTCCTCCCATCTTCCAAACATAACACATAAGCGTCCAAATACAAAGTCTGTAATCAGAAGCAACCACCCGTCACGATGGCAGGTCCAAAGACCCGGAGAGGCAGCACAGTCAAGGTATGCGTGCTCACCTCCCTTATGAAGCTCCGTTGACTCTAGATGATAGGGAAACAAGTCTGGGGAAGTCGCCAGTGCTCGAGTCGTTCCAGGAACCTCATCTGAAGATGCCGGTGGTAACGAACCAATGGCTAGCGGCGCAAACAGTGTCGAGAGCAAGAGACTGCTTCGCAGCGACACCCGGATCAATGCGGAAAAGACGGAAGAGGGAGAATCAGGTAGGATGATAAGGACATCTTAGAGCTTCTCTAATACTTTCTCACGGCTCTAGAGATATCCTCGAAGTAAAGCTAACTCATGGCTCCTCCTAGGCGAAGCCTCCGTGAAGCCTCCGCCCGTCCCATTCGTCACGCGACCGAAAATGCTCTCACACATGGGAAGAGCAAAGAAGATGGCTGGCGCCTCCTTCAACAATACAACGACCTTTCACTTGTTTGGGAAGCTGCCCCCAGAATTGCGAACAAAAATCTGGAAACACGCAATTCCTGGCCGTAAGCACATCCCCAACTTGGTTGCGTGATGCTCTTACTTTCTTGGAATTTCCGTGGCGCATAAAGGGTCTTGCTAACAGTAAAATTTGTAGCCCGCGTCATTCAGGTTAAGGTGAAGCATGTTCCGTCACAATACTCTTCCCACCTCATCGGCACGGCCTTCAACTCGTCAACGCCGGTTCCAGCCATGCTCCACACTTGCCATGTAAGCAAAATTCAACCATTTCTAATACTTTGAGCATACGGAAACGTTGAAGGCTTCGCCTCTTTCAAGAATAAGCATTGCTGACTGTAAGAAATTGTAGGAGTCGCGTGTTGTAGCTGTACTCCAGTACGAGCTTGGAATGAGAAGTCATGTCCAAGATCCACGCATTTATGTTGACTTCAAGAGGGATATTATTTATTTCGGCCAGATCAACTTCGACAAAGGCTTCACTCTTTCTGGTCTGATCCGTGACGTGCCCATGAGTGAGCTCTCGAAGATTTGTTTCCTGGGAATGTCGCAAGATGTGTGGAACTTTAAACCTTTCTGCAACGGCCATGTCCTGATGGATTTTCATTCTCTTGAGAGACTTACACTTGCAATGGAGAGACCAGATGTGAGGAATTCCTACTTCTTAACAAACATGGCTAATTTCGAGGTCGGGCAGGTCACGAAGCATAAGAATGTTATGTTTGTCAAGCCGAAAGAAGCCGATTTTACTGTTTCTGCCTTTTACGACCCCGACATGGATGACAGTGATACGGGTATTTTCTGGGTATGTCAAACTTGATCTATGCAACGCGAGTTATTAGCACGTCTAAGGAGCTGGGCTCTCGGATCTCAGCTCTCAGCTCTCAAAGCAATTTATGAAAAGCTCAAACTAATTGGTTGAACAGCCGGACGAAATGGAGGATATAATCTTGGAGAACCTGATCAGCGCTTATGATGAGTATAAGATCCACATTTCTCCCAACTCCTAAGACGCTATTGCTAATGGTTGGCAGACACGATCGTGAAGTGCCAGAAGTCAAATACAAGGTGCTCGCGGGAGCTGACACCAAGTCGACATCCAAGGGAAAAGGAAAAGGAAAGGCTGTTAGGAAGTGATTGTGGGAGAACGTACTACAGCATTGAAATATGCTCCAGAGACGATGATGGATGGCTTTATGATCTGCATACATAGACGTGGACACGATTTTAGCATGTTGCTACAGTATGATATGAATTGAGGACGGAAATACGGATACACTTGCTCTGGGGGAACACTATGAATTGTACGATGTTAGCCACAGTATTCTAGCATTAACCTGAAGAATATACATTGCACCGAAAGGTTCACTTAAGAAGAATATAAACACTGAAATTGACAGGGTATTTGTTCATAGCCACTAGATCCGGAGGCTTCTATGCAAAGCGAACATATTTTTAATTGCAGAACTAGTACGTAAATCAACTACTTGATAAATTCGGCTTATATTTATCGTATATTTATTTGTACAACCTTCGTCCATCTCGATCCCTCATTCACAAACCCCAACACTACTTTAGCCTGGCCAATTCCTTGCCGCCTTCTCCACGTTGCCTATACCAGTACCTAGGTATTTGTGAAGATGGACACCCTTCGTTGCTTGTGCCTGGGGTCGGTATGGAAATGTAGAGGCGGTATTTCGATCCGCGTGGTTCGAGAGTGAAGTACGAGTCTTTTGACCTTGGCGTGTCTCGCTCTCCTCATGTTGCCCATCTTCGCCGCCCCTTTTCGACGCAGATGCAGACATCTCAGGAGATGAGGCATATAACCCTTTCATCAAAGAGTCAAAAGAGCCCACAAGCTCATCGATGCTTCAGTTTCGCCTCATGCTCCAGCCAGAAATTCCTACAAGCCCTATGTCCCCAATGCTCAACCCACCACTCCCCAAAACTATCCTCCACCCCCACATCCACCTTAGCAACCCTCTCCTCCCGCTTCAACCCGCAAACAACACACTGCTTCGGCGCCACCAGCCCGCCCTCCTGCACCCTCACAGGCATATTCTCACTGATCTCGGGGATATCCAAATGGCTGCCCCCATCCCTAATACTTGAATTCGCGACAGCGACAGCAGATCTCAACCGCCCAATCTGCTCTCTCCACACGCGCACCACGTCCGCAGCTTCGCGCTCCTCGCGCGTGACTTCCGCTTTGTCGACGCCTGCGAGCTTCATGCCGCCTTTTCCGCCCGAGGGTCCGATTTTCATGGCTTGCGAGAGCAGGGTGTCGCGCTTCCAGCGCTGTTTTCGCCCGGCTATTATGCGGGCTGCTACAGTTGCGAGGAGGAGGTAGGCGCGTAGGAAAGTCAGGGTGGAGGGGTCGGAGAGGATGCGGTTTTTGAGGGGGAAGGGTTGGGTTGAGAGGGTGGTGAAGAGGGTGGTGCGGGGGAGGTCGAAGAGCGGGGGGAAGAGGGTTAGGAGGACGGAGGGGGGTGGGATGTTGGATGGTGGTGGAGGGGCTGTGGCTGTAGGTTTTTCTGGAGAAGTAACTTGGTCCGCGGCGTCCCAAGCCCATGCGTCTGCTTCGATTCCCGAAGTTGGTTTTGGAGTCGGTTTAGCTGGTGACTCAGGAGGGAGGTCGGCGAAGTCGCCCCAATCATCGTCTGGTTGGTTGTCTGGGGCGGGCGAGTCTCGGTATATCTCTATGGCTGGAGGCTCGAATGATGGCCATGCTGTTATGGGGGAAGCTGTTTTAGCTTTCTCTTCCTTTTTCACTGCTGTTACAGGATTCATAGATAATCCTAAGCTACCAAATGGATTCCTTTCCTGGAAGGAAGGTGACTTTGGTGCTTGGGGATACGGCAAGCCGGAAGAATTCAGATTAGTTGGCAATAAACTGTTGGGTCTTTTGGTTGGCTTCGGTTCCAACGTTGTTGCACCAAAAATTAGATCTAGGGACTGAGGTGGCTGCGTTTGTACGGGCACTTGAGGTTTTGGTGGTGGAGGCTCCGGATAAGTGACAGTCTCGAAGTCACCAAAATCGTCGTCGTCCTCCAACTCCTCAGCAGCATCAAAAAGAACTTCGCCAGGGGAAAAACCCAGAGGGGCCGCTTGTATGGGAGCTCGTGACTGGGCCTTTGAGCTTGATATACTGGTAAACGAGTCGTGATGGTCATTATTCGAAAAAAGGTCTAGTGTCGGTCTCCGTACGATCCCAGGGTTTTGCTGGCCTTGATTCGCAGTGTTAAAAGCTCCATAATTTGATGCTGGAGGAGCGAAGCTCTGTGTAGATGGCTTGACTGGTTCGATAGCAGCCTCAAAAGATCCCCAAATATCATCCTGCGCCGCGTTTGCTTGTGTTGAGTTCGTATTGGACTGGAAACTGGTCATTCCTCCCCATATATCGCCGCTCGTTGGGGCAGGTCGACTCTGCCATTGCGTTCCTCCTTGCCCATTCTGACCCTGTTGATTCGTATTGCTTAAGAACGAAAGATCGTGAGAGGCGGGGGTGGAATTCGACGGAGCGTTCGGCTTCGAAGAAGGGTTGTAGAAGCTGTCAAACTCGGCTAGAAGGTCGGACGACATGATGGAAGGTTATACGCGGGTAACACAGTATGAATCGTAGAGTTGACACCTTTGGAAGTGCACTTTATGGCTGGGTTGCATCGCCGAAAATGCAATTCGTTTTCTCCCAGGGGGTCTCGAGCTGAATATGAGGTCCTTTGATTCAGCCTCGAAATGCCATTCTGCAAAGCATACTGCCAACAATTGCCGCCCTATAAGCCCCTCGCCTTTTCTCTATACCGGAGGTGAATTAATAGACCGTGAATCCTTACAGTCGTGAATAGCTTCCTAATAGATGTTGTTTGCTTCCTACTCGGCAGAGAAGGCTGAGCTTCAATCCCATTGGCCAGCTCGTGCCGATGCACTAAGTCCGTGCCTCAAACAAGGCAGAAGGAGGTTTGGACGAAGCTGCAACGTCAAGGATATTACGAGGCTCTCTAGCTCAGGTCACGGCTCAGACAAAGGTAGTAATGCGGTCGTTGGAAGAGTCAAGGTGAGAAGTTTATAAGAACAATTAGGCGCCTTTACTAACCTCATACCAGGAAACGATGGGAGGTTACAACAAGGCACGCTACGAGCCTCAACGAGCTCAAGAAGTCCGTAAGGCCGCATGGTCATGACAACCCTTGCATTTCTGGTCTTCGTTCAGTTTGTTGGAAGGCAAGTGTCGCGTTTCTGTATCGAGACACCAAACTGACTCGTTTATTCAGACCTTTCTACTCTTCCAAAGCACAGAAGTCACGGGATGGTCGAGAGTCTTAGTTGACTCTAGAAGTGCATATACTTCGCTCCGAGAGCACTTATTGAGGTTTATAGAAAACCCGAATGAAGTCGGCTCTGCGTTAGATCCCTTAGATGACGATAAGAATGTAAGTACTTCAGGATTGCCACCCGCGTTAAGTGTTGATTCTCGGTCACTGACATTTGCAGTCCCCTTGGAATACTATGCGACAGGATGAAGAAATACGCGCAGAGATATATCAAGACGTCCAGCGATGTATGCCAGAGGTAGAGTATTTCCGCCGGCCTGAAACCCAACGAATGCTATTAGACATATTATTCGTCTTTTGCAAAATTAATCAAGATGTCGGGTATCGACAAGGCATGCATGAGGTTCTGGCTCCAATTCTGTGGGCTGTGGAAGAGGATGCTATTGAGTATGATTCCCAGAACTCTGCAGGATCTGAATCGGACTTGATCATGAAAGAGATATTGAACCGGTCCTACATTGAACATGATGCTTTCACGATTTTGTCTTTGATCATGAGGTCAGCGAAATCATTCTATGAGCTGGGGGAGCCGGATAAGAGATCAAGTGCCTCATCTACGGCGATTGGAACCCAACAGCAAGGAGCTTCGCCGATTGTGGAAAGAAGCAAACAAATACATGAGGTTTATTTGGCAAGGCTGGACCCAGAACTTGCCAAGCATCTTACAGACATCGAAGTTCTCCCGCAGATATTTTTAATGTAGGATTATGCTTCTCCAAACCCAGAGAAAAGCTGACAGCCGTCCCAGACGTTGGATTAGACTCCTATTCGGGCGAGAATTCCCATTTGAGGACTTACTAGCTTTGTGGGATACCCTCTTTGCAGAAGATCCGGACTTGGACCTTATGGATATGGTTTGCGTCGCCATGCTTCTAAGGATACGATGGCAATGTAAGTACTGTTCAGCAACGCCAGGACTTCCAACTGATTATTCTCCCAGTGATAGAAGCCAATTATTCGGTGGCGCTTATGCTTTTGCTCAAGTATCCCGCACCTGAACCTCCGTATGGCCCTCAGTCTTTTGTAGATGATGCAATTTACCTCCGCGACAATTTCAGTGCCGCTGGTGGTGCCAGGATTATCAGCAAATATGGCGCCCAAGCCCCACATTCGCAATCATCAGACTTACGGCCACCAACACCTCTCGGCCAGGGACTTAGCCCGAAACATAAATTGTCTAGAGCAAGATCGCCACTTACATCTCCAGCCAGCTTCTTGCAGCATCAAGGAGGAGTCGAAGCCTTGTTCCAGGGCGCTGCTAGAGGTGTTATTGATCGTGGGGAACGGCTTGGCATTAATCAAGCCGTCCGAGACGCCGTTGGAGAGGTAAGAAAGAATATGCAAGGTCTGCAAGTATCAAGGAGCAACTCTACACGAGGTCAAACTTCAGAAGGAGCGAGATGGTCACTTGATGAGGGCAGGTCAGTGCCGACGCAATCCAGAGCAACTATTTCGGCTATGAATACCCGTAATCAACAGCTAGCCCGCATGCTTGATAAAGCTATGGTCGATCTGCGAGATGTATCATTATCCAAGGACGCCGATAAGGACAAATATGTTCAGGCCATGGACCTGGCAATCGCCAAGGTAGATTTCGTCAGAATCTACTTGGAGGATTCAACAATGCCTCTCACGCCCGATTCCCCACAACTTGGACCAGCAAGTCCGCCCTCTAATTTACCTTCGCCTCCCCCTTTACAGATAGCACCTCCAATGGTTCCTGCTACGTTGACTCCAATATCCGCCCCAGCCCCAGTACCAGAACGAGCTCCTAAACAGCTGAAGGCGTCACCTAAATTGTCAGAATCACCAAGTCTTCCGCATAATACCCCGAAGGACTCAGAAAGCCAACCAAGTTCTCCACCTCCACTAAATGCTGGACTGATTCCAGATACTCCGATAGCAAAGTCTATGAATGAGACTGTTGAAGGACTGCTGGCAAGACCGAAAGCGCCAGTACCGACACGTTCCACTATAGCACAATCGTAAGTGTTTTAAGTTTTAGAGTATAATTCGTCTACGAGTCAATATAAAACTCCTGCCAGTCGCAATGGGAGCCTTTTGGTTCATCTAACACACCGGCCAGCTAATTCTATGATTAGGTCATTCAGTTGGATGCTAGAAGCAGATTCTCCGTCCCGTTCCTCGGCCAAATCACCGCCTCCTCCTAAATCATCATCGCCATTCTCCAAATCTGGCAGGAAACCAACCTCAGGTCCCAATCGAGAAAAGGCCGCTTTTCTCTTTGGCGAAGACGGCGTAGCGTCTGATGGGTCTGGCTCAAGATTGCCTCCATTGGCCGACGCTGACGAGGGCTACAATATGGGTAGTATAGGGAGTGGCAAGGTCAAATGATGCTCTGAAAAATGAGGCTGAATGGGTCGACTGGTGTTTAGTTACTCCATCCTCTTCTCAGAGCTACACAAAGTATACGACTCTTCCCCGGACGTAGGACTGATCATATGGAAGGACGGTAGATGCCCTTTGTGTGGCCTTATGCCGTTAAATGATAGCCGACTTCTCATCGAGCGATTGCGCGTGAGCCTGACCACTTCAAGACATGCAAGAGCGTGAGGCTACTGCAAAGGCTGCAGAAACCCCATGCCGTAACCCCCGCCCCGCAAGCGAATGCACCATGGTTCATTTCAGTCGTAACGTGCGGTGTAAAACCATCCCAAAGATGCCACTCGCACGGGATTCCATGTAAATTGACACCATTATTATGGATAATTTTGCTTAGTATCTATTGCAAAGATGTTTAAAGAGCAATATGTCTCACTTCTTATCAATGGCTTGCATAGGTAGTGGGGTGAGCCTCTAGGATGCTCCTGGTTCCATGGTCTCGGATGTTCCCATGGGCTCAATTGAAAACGGCCATTACCCCTCCTTCGGTTCAGTGCTGCCGTTGAGCCCGGACCTTTGCAGCGCGCTGATTTGTTGGGGAGGAGTGAACATTTACCATGTATTAGCCAGTAGCAAGTGCGAAAGGGAGCAGCTCGAGCGCCGGCCATGTACGAGTACGTACAGTACAGCACAGTACGAGTCCAGACCAGTTTATCCTGCAGCAGTGCAAACAGAGGCGTTGCAGTCTCTGGAGATGGCCAAGATGCCGGCTGCAGTTGAAGGGTCGGGGGGGGTCCAGCAAGACGTGAGACGCGGAGTGGAGAGAGTGGAGAGCAGAGGAGAGTGGAGCGAAAGGTTCGCTAGGTCAGCGAATTGGCAGCCGCAACCCGCTCCCTCCTCCCTCCTCCCTCGCTCCTCCCTCGCCTCCCCTGTCACTGTAAGACCGCTAGTATCGCGGGGTCCCAGCCCCAGCACCTGCACCAGCACCAAGCCCAGAGCAGAGAGAGCGAGCACCTTTCAAAAAAAGCTCTTTCTCCAACCTCCCCGATCTCTTTCCTACCCCTTCCTCTCTCCTCCTCCTCCTCCTCCTTACAAACAACTCGAACCTACTAAACAAGATTCTCCTCCCTTCCTCTCCTCCCTTGACGATATCTTCATATCGCCTCCCCCTTCCTCCCCTTCTTCCTCCTCTCCTCTCTCTACACCTCCTCTCCTCACCGTCGCGACTAGTCACATAGCCAGACGTCGCGTCTTTTTCTTCCCCTCCGACATCCGATTCTACCCCACCCCACTCAACTCAACCGCAACATCCTCCCCACGTCCTTTCGATCTACCAAAAGTACACTCAAGGTATGCAGCACTGGATTTACTTGCTATTGAAATTTAGAACTTTCTACTTCTCCTTTTTCCTTTCCTGCGAAAAATTCCTTCCTGAATTTGCTTGCGCATCTTTTCGCTATCAGTATGCTTGTCTCGGGGAGCAAAATGACTGATCATACTTCACAGCAGCGTCTCTCCTTCCAAGTGACCCTCCAATTGGTCTTTACTCCGCACTACAATACCTGAGAATACCCCCCCGGAAAATCCCTCGATAATCTCCAATATGTCTACTCCTCAAGACAACGCTTCTAATGGCGAAGAGCTTGCTGAGAGCATCAATTCCATGAATATTGGTGGTGACGAGCCTCGCCTCGGACCCGATGGTGAACCTCTCCCCAAGACCGACGAGGAGTATGCCGAGTCGCAGCTTACTCTGCGTGCTATTGTGTCATCAAAGGAAGCCGGTGTTATCATTGGCAAGGGCGGAAAGAACGTCGCTGATTTGAGGGACGAGACTGGATGCAAGGCGGGTGTGAGCAAGGTTGTACAAGGTGTACATGACCGGGTTTTGACAATTGCCGGCGGCTGTGACGCCATCTCCAAGGCTTATGCTATTGTCGCAAAGGCCTTACTTGAAGGTGCACCGCAGATGGGCATGGGTGGATCTCTACCAAACAATGGCACACATCGTAAGCAAAATTGAAAAATCACAAATAAACTACAAACTAATTCATTATAGCTATCAAGTTGTTGATCTCCCACAACCAGATGGGCACGATCATTGGCCGACAAGGACTCAAGATTAAGCATATTCAGGACGTTTCCGGGGTTCGTATGGTCGCACAAAAGGAAATGCTCCCCCAATCCACCGAGCGTATTGTTGAAGTCCAAGGCACGCCAGAAGGTATCCAGAAGGCAATCTGGGAGATCTGCAAGTGCTTGGTTGATGATTGGCAACGTGGAACTGGCACAGTCCTCTACAACCCCGTTGTTCGCACTCAGCCAGGCGCTGTAGGCGGAATGGGACAGGGTGCCATGGGCGGTAATGGCGGCGGACGCGGCGAATACAACAGCCCACGTGTTATGCGCACTGGAAATGGAGCCGATTTCAGCGAGGGTGCGCCCCGATCCTACAATAACCGCCGCTCGGATTCCGATGCTGCTCAACGTGGTCCTCCAACCCACGATGAGAATGGAGAGGAGCTCCAAACTCAGAACATCAGCATTCCCTCGGACATGGTTGGATGTATCATTGGTAGAGCAGGCAGCAAGATCAGTGAGATTCGCAAGACTTCTGGTGCCCGCATTAGCATTGCAAAGTCACCCCATGACGAAACCGGAGAGCGTATGTTCACAATCATGGGTACTGCCAAGGCCAATGAGACCGCCCTGTACCTTCTCTACGAGAACTTGGAGGCAGAGAAGATGCGCCGAAGCCAAGGCTCACCTCAGGACTAGGACTGATATTCCATTGACCTCATCATATTTCCTTTCATGCTGGCAAGCATTTTCCAGGTTCTTCCAGATCTGACTTGCCGCAAGGCTGCTGATATTGATGCGATGGATCTCGGAAGCTGATTTCTTTAATTGACCGATATTCCCTTTCACCAAAAGCAATTCATGGCTTCTTTCTTAACGATTTTTACTTTCCTTATGACACGGACTTTACGAATTTACGGTCATCAGCGCTTGCCTGGCACCTTATGCTGCTTAAAGCAAGCGTCATTCCCCCTTGATACTGGATACAGACGATTTCGCCTTGACACTCAATAACTCAGGACACCGTCACACTGTCTTGAATTCTCTGCCAACCCGACGTCCACCCCTCGAACGTACGAGAATCGCCCTAATCTCGTTATTCATGCGGCTATGACCTGATACCTATAAAGTCACAACTCACCACCAATGCTCTCTCCTTTCTACTCAGTCACAACGCCATCCAACACAACTCATCAGATGATCGACTCGTTTACACTCACTCCCTCAACACTACAACTCAATAGCCATATTCAACTCGTTTGCCTTGTCTTCGCACAAGCTGCGATCTTCGGAGATGTATGTAGATTTAGTGGTAGGCTAGGCAATATGAGCATAAAATCAATAACATGGTCGTAGTGATGTGAACTGAGTGATGCTTCGGACTGTAAGCTGAGTTTTCTCTCAACGTCCCACGCGAAGTGAAATGTTTTATCACTGTCATTTTGGAAGGGTAAGATAAAGTGAATACTGAATCGTTTAGCACATTAGAAGACTCTTTCTTGACAAGAATCTCCTGCGAAATATAGAAGTTCTATTTATTCTATCCCGTTCTAAAAGAGCATCAAAAGTCAACCATCAGAACCACCAATGGTCTCAACAAGCCTCTCAAACCATCCCCAAGCCTCTCTATACCCATACTCCTAAACATCTATCAACCCCACCTCCCCCAATTAACCCCTGCCCCCATTATAATCCGCGCCCCCCGCCTTCCTCAACCTCACCACAATATCCCCCTCGTCCAAATCCCCCTTATCCCTCGCATCAACCTGTATACTATGATGACCCAGCACGCGCTTCACCTCCCCGCTCTCGATACTGACCCTCGCCTTGCGCATCACCTTTGTGCCGTCGCCGATCCATATGACGAGTATGAATTTCACGCGCTTGGATTCCGTGTCGTTGGCGTACTCGATGCGCGCGTATGCGTATTGCGCTTGTGAGGGGTCCAGCTTGCTGGTTAGTTCGGTGAGGCCGCCCGTGCCGGTTGTGGTGAGTCTGGGGAGGGAGTTAGTGGGGTTGGGGAGGGGAGGGGAGGAGCAGGTTAGTGGGGTTTGGAAGGGGAAGTGGAAGTGGAGGTGGAGGTTTTGATTTAGGTGAGTGAATGATGATAGAGTTGAGATTGGGGGGAAAAGAAAGAGGAGCAGGTACGTGAGTTTGTCACCTATTGCTGAGGCGTAACTTATTATGAGGTAGTTGGTTGGGTCTTTGTCTGAGCGGACGGCATCGTAGGCGGCGAGGATTTCGGGGGAGTTTGCGCCGGACATGATTGGGTTTTGTTGGGGCACTTGCAGGTTTGAATTTAGTGGCAGGAGAGGCGCTGAGAGTTTGTGAAGACTGGAGAGGGGATATTGCGTTTTGAAGAATGAATTGATCTATATAACTTTGTGCTGAGAGAAAGATGATGCTTTTAGGTTCATCCCGAAACTCGACGAGTACTGCCGCTTCCCACCGCTCGTTATCGTCCCGATAAGGAATTTAGCAGGCTGAGGTAAAGGCAAGGTGGCATAATAATAAAGTCTTACATTTACACATCACTCCTTCAAACTCAAATTTCTTTTGCTTATTGCGCATCTGTCTCGCGACTTTGCAATTTTCAGTCATTCAGTCATTCATTCATTGCAATTGCGTGTTTCTATATCATAATGGCTAGGACGAAACAAGCTACGCCATTGCGCAGAGACCCATCTTCTGAATATGTCCAGGGAGTTGGAAATGGGACGCCGAGTCGAAGTGCCAGGAAATCGGATAGAGAGGTTGTGAAGGAGGTCTCTACAAATGGATTAGCCCATGGAGATGTTCTAAAGCCCATTGTGCCGGACACGAAAGAGGCTGGCGCATTGCAGTTTTTGGTAGCTGTAGGAGGTATATATGGCTCTTTGTAAGTCAACACACCTCAACCCCAAGCACACCAACTAACATATACACAAGTCTTACCTGGGCCCTGCTCCAAGAACGGCTGACAACCACTCCCTACGGCGATGCCTCCAAGCCCGAAGTCTTCAAGTTCCCCGTCTTCCTCAACACAGTGCAATCCATCTTCGCGGCCCTCACAGGATACCTCTACCTCCGCTTCGACACCAAACCCGGCGCGTCTCCAGCTCCCATCTTCCCCAACCGCCGCATCCTATTCCCGCTCTGCATCGTAGCATTGACCAGTTCCCTCGCCTCCCCATTTGGCTACGCCTCCCTCGCGCACATCGACTACATAACCTTCATCCTGGCCAAATCATGCAAGCTGCTCCCCGTCATGTTCCTGCACATCACGCTCTTCCAGAAACGGTACCCGCTATACAAATACCTCGTTGTCTGCGCCGTGACGGCCGGCGTAGCGGTGTTTACTCTACACGCTGGTTCGCACTCCAAGAAACCGTCCAAGGCGTCTATAAACCCGGATCGGAACAGTACCTGGGGCTTGCTCTTACTCGGCGTAAACCTGCTGCTGGATGGCCTAACAAACACAACGCAGGACTACATCTTTACCTCCTTCCAGCCCTACAAGGGCCCACAGATGATGTGCGCGAATAATATCATCAGCACGCTCCTTACGTTCTCGTACCTGGCGCTGAGCCCGTATCTGGTGCATACGGGTATCGGTGAGTATCTGGGCATGGAAATTACGAGTGGCGGGGGTGGAGAATTTGCTGCTGCTCTAGCGTTTATGGGGAGACACCCAGGGGTGTGGTGGGATGTTGTCGGATTCGCAGTTTGCGGTGCCGTGGGACAAGTATTTATCTGTACGTTCTTGTTCCCTTTTACTCCCCCCTCCCCCTTTATTTCCCCCCACCCCAATGTCTACACCAACGAAAGCAGAAGCAAGAAAATCCTAACAAATAACACAGTCTACACCCTCTCTACATTCTCCTCCCTCCTCCTAGTAACCATAACCGTAACCCGCAAGATGCTCACCATGATCCTCTCCGTCGTCTGGTTCGGCCACACCCTCGGCGGGAGACAGTGGATGGGCGTCGGGCTGGTATTTGGGGGCATTGGCGCCGAGGCGCTGATTACGAGGCGGGAGAAGGCTGCTAAAGATAAAGCTAAGGCTAAGGCTGGGGGGAAGAAGGAACTATGAAATGAAAAGAAAGGAAAAGAGATGAAATGAAAAGAGAAAACAAAAATAGAAAGCGTGCATGTTAGTTATATATGAAAGGGGATAGAGAGGCGGCGGCAAAACGTTCTCGGCATATTTTTGAAGGCGTCTGTTTGCTAGGATACTATATCATACCTAACCTGTAATACTATATATATATCGGTTCACATTCGAATATAGTTCACTGTGATACTATAGCAAGCAGATCCGTGAATCCCACCAACCCTTTCTTTAAACATACATATAACTGTTTTCCGTTTTGTAATCTGGCTAGAGTAGTTCGATAGATAGGAATTACAATACTTTATTTCGCCAATGGACGACCAAGAAAGGCTAGACTACTGTAGCCCAGGTTAATTCGTATGCTCCCAGAAGATGGCTCCACTCAGACTATCATTCACCTCCAATTTCATTTATTCACCCATCACAATTTGTTGGGATGTATATCACGTTGTACCACGTGACTAGCGTATGCTTCCTACCTAAGTAAGCACCGCACCTTGGCGATGAGGCTTAACCTCTTCGCCCACAGCCTAGGAAGCATAAAGACAATACAAACATACCAACAGAATCAAAACGGCCAGCCATAACGAGCTAGTAGTAGTGAGCACAAAGTGATGCGTTACCTGTGTTACCAATACAAGTTACTTCACAATTCTTCAGACATACTAATAAAACCTGGGGTATGTCATTGTATTCGAAGCCACAGCCTCTTCATTCCCCACCCATCCTACCATCCTTCCTTCCATAAATACCAAATATATCATTACATTTTACACATCAGCGGTTCCCCATCGAAACATATATATCGTTCCGAAGGACCAGCCGATCAGAACGCCACCAATGCAACTCCATTCATGACAGCGTATTATTTCTTCATGTCATGTCAAACAGAAACGCCTTCGCTTCATTTGCCGCTAAATATGATAGCTACTCTTAATAATCAGATAAATCTTATCATTCGTCAAATCAAAGGACATCATCGATTGATCGCGTGATGGGAGCTTCTCCCTTTGTGGGAGGACTCCGCGGGTCTTCGTCCACGGCTAGCGACATGCGTTGGCCGGGAGAAGGGAAGAAAGACGACCGAGGGAATTCGAAGACGCGCGGGGAGAAGAGGCCTGGTGTTGGCGGGGTCTCTGAGTCTTCTTTGGAGCTGAAACTTCGAGAGAAGTTTTGCAGGGGGTTGGTTGTCATTTCTTCTACTCGAGGTGACATGAGTGCTTCCCAATTGCTCTCTTCCTGGCTGTTTGGTGGGGCGATATCCTTCTTGCTAGACATGTCACCGAACCCGAAATCGAAATCAGCGAACCGTGATGCCTGCGGTTCTGTAGCAGGCTCTTTCCTCTCTTCAAACTTGGCCACTGCCTCGTCCCTGGCTGCAACGCTAGGAACAGAATTGCCACGAGCACGGGACGGGGTTGAAGGTAAGTGAATAGCATCTGCTGATACTGTCGGCCGGTGCTTTATTTGGGGTTTCTGCAGAGCTGCCGTATCCTTTTCAACCTTCTTGCTATCGATGACCTTCTTGAAGTCATTCAAAGAGAATAAGAGCGACATGTTTGGATTCACCCAGCGTGACTTAGCCTGTGCTAGTGCATATGCTTCTGTAGCTCCTAGGTCTTGATTGATGTACATCCCATAAGCAATGATAAGAGTTGCTGATCGACTAGCTCCTTGCTGGCAATGTACTAAAACTCGCTTCCCTTCTTTCGTTTTTGACTCGATAAGTTGGCATAGATCCCAAAGCTCGTCCTTCACATCCGTGTTGTGATCCCAAGGCACGTGGATATACTCAGGAATTTTAGTTTCCACTAAAGGTTTCGGGGTAGTTGGCGATGATTCCGTAGAACTTGGAGGTTGCACTTCGAAAGCGGTTCTGAAAGACATCATCGTTGCGGCGGTATCTGGTTCCACCGGGCTCATGGCGATGTCTGAGGGTGAACTTGCGTCAAAGGGGCTTTTCGAACGCATATTTTCTTTTGCCTTTTCTTCTTCTAGCGCCTTGAAGGGGTTCTTGACTTCTCGAGCAACATTGAGGATTACGTCAAACTTCATGGCCTCTTCCAGTTTAGGTTCTAGGTAAAGGTGAACACTAGGTTCATGCATCAAGATCGGGCCTTCTGGATACGAGGGCGATTTCGCATCTTCTCCAGAATGTGGTCGATCAAAACTGTCTCCTCCAACTGTGACCCCTGGTACCCTGGTAGCCATTTGAACACTGGCAGGGGCTTCTAGATCTACATCTTCACTAATCGTGAACGTGTTGGCTTGAATATTTGATTCCTTGAACCGAGATGGTCCAAAAGACTTCCCTACGCCCAAAGTCATGCCTCCAGCAGGACCGTATCCGGGTGTCGATATAATTTGGGGAGATGATACAGAATGCTTTAAACTTCTTCTTTGCAACATAGTGGGCAATCTAGGAGATGCTATTGGTTCCACCAGAATTGGTACATTATTGGTGGCTCCAGTATTCAGACTCAGTAAGCTCGGTTTTTTCCTTGGTGGGTTGGCCGGGGGTTTGATAAATGATGGTGAAGATGGTTCAGATGCTTGGAATGCACCACTGTTAGAATTAAGGTTGAGGGCAAGAGCTTTTGGATTTTTGGATTTTCGCGGCGAGGGTGATGTCATAGGTCGGTTATTGTTAAGTGGTAATTGATTGGGGGTGTCGGCCATCTTAAGGCGTTGAAAGGCGTCTAAGCCAAAAGTCGATCCGGAAAATGAAGATAATGGTATTAAGGTGATAGGGGATTCTGGAGAAGACGAAGGAGAAGGATCTGATAGTGAGGACGAATCAACCGTCGATATCGTTGTCGTGGGCGAGGAGTCTGTTGAATCCGAGGTCTGAGTAGAAGTACTCTCTCGGTGTTGGTGTGAATGTATTTGTGATTGTAAATCTGAATCTGTTTGTTGCGTTTCGTTTGTGTTTGATTGTTGTGACTTTGTTTCTTGTGATGGTTCGAACTTCGCTCCCGACAGCTTCGGGGCTGGAGACAATTCGGGACTTTCTACTACCGTCTCCATGTCGTACACAGACATGAATGACGGTATGTGGTTCTCATACATTCTGGTACTCGCGGCTGATGGCATCTTCACAGAATATTGAAGCCCTGTTCCTCTCACTCCCCGAGACTGCCGCAACTTCCTCCCTTGTGTTTCGGCTGTACTCGATACTGCCGTTCGTTCTGGAGAAGGAGGGGATGAAACTGTGACCGCAGTGATTGATCTCTTCAAAGTTCGATTATTAGCATGCTGAAGGTCTATAAGAGGTGCCATGATTCGGGACGTAGTCAAGAGAAGAAAAGTAGAAGAGGGGCTCTGGATGCATTGTCTCAGCTCAGAGGGAGGGTTGAACAAGCGCAAACATCATGTATCCTGACAATGACGGCTTGCTTTGCAAGTTCTTTGGTAGGTAGACACAGAGAGTAGTATGGGGGAAACAAATGCAAAATAGAGAAGACTTACCAGCGATCTATGCGGCGCTTCGGAGCAGGCTGATTTGATGGCAGATCCTCAGGCTTAGCGCCGTCAAATGTACCAGCGGATGGACGCGCCTCGATACTTCGGACTACCAAATAGGAGATAATACCGGGCTGTAGTCGGAAACGGTAGCGTTTGAGTGCCACACAGGAAGCCCGTAACAGCCAACAGCTAACAGCGTCGAATACAGCTCAATTGGTGGGTGGAGTAGGGCTGTGGAGGCGAGGTGCCCGTAGTGCGCCGTCGGAGTTCGAGATGCGGCAGGGCCACTGGAGCGCCTATGGGCTGCAGAGCGCTGCGCAACGCCTGGCTGAAGGGTTGGTGTTGGTGTTGGTGTTGATGTTGATGTCGCAGAGCCCAGCACGCAGCGAGCACACCGAGTATAATAAGACAGACACTATTTGGAAAGTTAGGATCCAAGAAGAAACGAACGAACGAACGGAGACGTCTCGATGGAGTTGGCGAGAGACAGGGCATGGGGGGCAGGGCAGCAGGGGTGGCTTTCCACTCTAACTCAAGAGTGAAGTAGTGAGTTGAGTAGTGTCAGCTTGCATGCAGCCAGTCGAGCCAGTGAGAACAAGGCGAGTCTATGCACGATCCAAAAATAGCCCATCTGTAAGGGTGTGGGCGCTAACAAGCAGCGAATAGCCGTCAAGGGAAAAGAGGAATTGATTGACTTACCTCCGTACAGCCAAAGGCCAGAACAGAACAAGAGCGGCCGGCCACAGGAGGTTGAATCGAATCAGCTGCCAGAACCTCTGTCAGGTCAGGTCTCTGGGCTGGCTGTGAAAGGGGTTGATTATTCGATTGGTGAAAGCATGCGGCTGCGGGTCGGTTGGGGTTGCAGTTGCGGTCCTGGTCGTGATTCGGATTGTTCGTTGGATGCAAATTGCTATAAGATCAAGCCATGAAAGGGACACTTGGGGTATAATTATCGATTTATTAAGGAACGCGGTGACGATGGGATGGATGATGCTTTTTTGTGTCGGTCGCTTTGCCTCCTTCGGAGTGTAGTGTGCGTGCACAAAGGAAGGGGCCCAGGAGTGTCCTGTTTGCTGCTGGGAAGGGAAGACTCCCTCTGAAGTATTAGAGTACCGTGTTGATATTTTGAATTGAAATGCTGGACTGTAAAAAGCCAACTACTGTAAGAGTATCGTAATAGAAACTGAAGAGTTTGCAAGGCACCGGTCTTTGCAAAGAATCCTGGGGTTTCGTCTTGTTTGAAGCCAATAATCCGCCGAAGGATTTCTCAAAGGACAAAGGCGCTTGTTTACGACCGCGGGCGACGGACGTTTGCGAAAGTGACGATGGGGGGACTCGAGGATGGAGAGAAGCAGAGAGGTCAGGCAGTGAAGTTGCCGTACGGCAATGGTAAATGATTATAGATCCATGGCTCTTCAATAGACGGGGTGGATGGGTGGATGAATTGGTGGATGAATGGACAGCCAGCAGGAGCAGAAGTTTTTGGGTATGCTGGTGTTTATTTGCAGAGAGAAAGGATGGACTTGGAGTGAGAAGGCTTCACTCTGTGTAGATTTACGAAGAAGGTACATACGAGTACGTAGGGTACAGTACTCTGGCCAGGTAGTTGCAGGTACTTCGTACACACTCACGGACACTTCACAGAACTGCCTGG
This sequence comes from Lachnellula cervina, assembly GCA_007825325.1. NCBI lineage: Eukaryota > Fungi > Ascomycota > Leotiomycetes > Helotiales > Lachnaceae > Lachnellula > Lachnellula cervina. The sequence continues at coordinate 681 of QGMG01000181.1, read as the reverse complement.
CACTGTGGGAGGCCGGACTCAATTCAACCTCGGGTTCTCCACTCTTAATCATTGGCCAGTCCACTCTGCCCTTGCTCCCCTTGCTCCCCCCTTGTTTTGTTCCTCCTGCTGAAACATTAGTCGTTAGTGAGCGAAGTGAAAGCCGAGACCATTCTTGGAATAGCTCTCCTGAATATTGGTCTATCTTCGGAAATTGGGATACCTTGACCCTTAACCTGAATCTGAATCTGACGCGGGATGCTATTTTGAAATAAAGACCTTAACCCTCACGCGTTCTCTAGTTTGGACGCTATTCGTACCAGGAACTAAATTACTCTTCCTTCGTAAATTATTTCAACTCCCCTTTTTCATCCGTGCTTTGTTTTGCTGCAGTACTCCGTAGGTTTGCTTTCTCTTGCACGACTCTCATGTCGTATGCCTGCAGTTCATCTGACTCTCATCTCATGCTTCACCAAAACGCTTCCTGATGCACGCAGACTCTGCATATTAACCTGCCTTGCAATCAGGACGCCTTCTTCCTATAGAATCCACCTCGTCGGGTCACTACGAGTACTGTACGAAGTCCCTTCCTTCGCTCTCTTCCGGAGAACCATCCATCGGGACTACCGTAGGAGCCGGCAACGGCTAGGTAACCGATTCGAGAAAACACACCGCGTCTTTTTCTGTCCTACTTTTGTTGGG
>QGMG01000180.1:0-45933 GCA_007825325.1 Lachnellula cervina | reverse complement strand
CTTTGTTCTCTTTGCACATTCAGTGTCTCAGGTCCGACAGCTGAGAACACCATCTCTGTTTCTGCATGCTAGATGAAGAGCCGCTGACAGAGGAATATAGGATCGCCATATCTCCCAAACGGAAAAGACCAGCTCCTGTGGAGAAATGAAAAAATGATAATTCGCAGCGCCCCCCCATGATTTAACATGGAAAATCTTGTCTTTGTTTGCTCCAACCGTTCAAACAATATCTTTTTGTTGTGTTTTCGATGCATTCTTCCGTGGTCAATCCTGTCTTTTCTCTAATCCGCATACCCGCTGGCATTTTGATCCCAGTGAGCCTTCTTCGGATTAGGATCAACGTCCATACCCAAGTAAGTCTGGTCATTCTTGTTGGTCTTTCGGTACACATGCTTGCGGATACCAATCTCTTCTTGGTCGAAGACCACCGGCATGTCTGAAACGATCCTGTTCTGTGGTATTTCACTACATGATGCCCATGTCTTCTTCATCAGCGGTTGTCCTTGCCCTTGTCCTTGTCCATCGCCCGCTTTCCAGGCCGAAGTCTTCGCAAGTTGTGCATACCGATCAAGATCTTGCCTAGGAATGTAACGCTATCCTTGTTCTTGAATGCGACTTCGGGGTCTGGTTTCTTTTCCTCCACTTCAAAGTTTCCCTCGTGAGACCCGGCAAAGTCGAATCATCTCTTCCTTGCTGAATAACAATAAGGGATCTCTAGTTGGGTCTTTGTGGGATTTCATTGATAGCAGCTAGAGAGGGTAGTTGGATTGCTGGTGGAGATGAAATAGGAGTAGCATCCTGAGTCATCATCACCTCATCCCAAAGCCCTTGATATCCCATATTGTGAAGAGTGGTCTTCGCAACATCACCTCATCTCCAAGCCCTTGATATCCCTTCTGATTGGGTTGGATCGTTGCTTGAGCTAGGTTGCGCGCTCATCTCATCGGCATTGCTCATCTCGTCGGTGTCGCTCATCTCATCATTAGCGTCGTTCATCTCGTCGGCGTCGTTCATCTCGTCGGCGTCGTTCATCTCGTCGGCGTCGCTCATGTCCTGGGAGACTTCGCTCCATATTGTGAAGAGTGGTCTTCGCAACATCCATACTAAATGCAGAGCTTGTAGGGCCACGAGAAGATGGATCTCTCGGCGTCGAACTTGAGCGGTCTTAAAACCAGCATGGTTGGTTGCTTGTATCAACTTCTGTCTGAACACTGATGTTTGGTCTCTTGGGCTGTCAAGGATAGTTTCTGAGACCTCCGAGTGACAACCTTGCAGAAGGGATCAGGGTAATCTTGAACTATATTGGCTAGGATACTGGCCAAACGTGTTCAATGCATCTCCTGAGCTCCTGCAAATCAACACCGAAGCTAAGTTGCTTTGGGTGTCGGTTTGGGGAGAGTATTCTCATCGGGAGCGTGGCACCTTGGATCAACGTTAGCTCTATCCAGGTTTGAACAACACCAACTTCAAAAATGAACCCGTGAATATACGTTACCTTTTGCTCCTTATTCTTCTTCACTCATTACCCTTACTAGAAAATTCACATCACAATAACAGCCGGCCAGAGTTTTCCAAGTAGTACTTAGAAAACAATGGTTCGAATGGAAAGAGGCAAGACAATGCAGTTGTGTTTGAAGCAAGGAATGCTATGTTCCTGGTACAGTCTTGCAACCGAGAAGCACAGTCGTAAAGAGCTATCTTGGGTTCGAAAGACTGATTTGCGAGTTTCGGAACAAGGCGATAACGAGCAATGCAGTTATGCATGAGATTCCGTATCTCTGTCAAGCTGGGGAGGGAACAGTGCTCAGACATTGGTGGAAAGTTTGCCACGTTGGGCATCTTACACTGTTCCAAACGCGGCCCGTTCAACAATTGCTTTCGTTGTACTTGGTACTGATCAAGGTCCGATCTGATACTCCCAAGTAGGGCTGACTGGATGTACCTGTGAAATTTTGGTTAGCATTGAGAAAACATAGAGTGCGAGGAGCCGATGCTTAGAAACGAACATTTATTCTCCAAGGGATGATTAGCCCGACGATGAAGCACAATTCAACGAGCTGTTCTTGGTCGCATAGATCTGCCGATTCAACCCTGAATGGGTGCTTGGATATCAAAGGATATCGAGATAGTCGTCTCTGAGGCAGCGTTGATATCTGTCGTATCCTCATTCAGGGGAGTTGTGTGGGGTAAATTGGAGGTTCAGAAGAAACAGATCTAACTCGATTGCTGGCTCGTGGTTGCACCTGCCGCAGTCACGTAAAAGCACCTCGAACCATCCGCCGCGCCTTCCTCTACAGACGCTTTTGGATCGTTTGATACGAGGTCAATAACCTGGTTGATGCTTTCAGATAGTCAGCAGCTGTGGAAACACATTGGCCAGTATCAAAGCTTACGAGTCATCCTCGGTGCGCTGGAAGGTTGTTATTGCTCGGTCTTCGGACGCTAGCATGTTGTCTAGATGAAGATCTACTTCATCAACATCCATCGAAGGGTTGTGAGTAAGATCGATTGTCGATGTCGATTGAAGAATCCGTGGCACAATACAGTGTAGATCTGAGAGGTGCGCGAAGCATTCCTCTGCTCGAGTGCGACGTCGAGTATTATCCCGCATGATGATTTTGCGCAGGAAAGGAAAGTCTGTGACAGTGCAGTGACAAGATGTAGGTTTCCACAGGCAGATGGTGTCAAATAAGTATTAATAATGTGCAGCTGGTGGTGATGTGGAAGGAGGCCTGGTCTCTTGGTGAATTCTTTGGTTGAAGTTGTGGTAAGCACGTTACCGCAGGGTCTAGGAGGGTCTCGCTTGGAGACAAGGACCCCTCCCCTCCGCCTTACTAGCCTGCCGAGCCTGCCCTGCCCCTTATCGGTCTCTTGCTTGACTCCCGCATTATACTTGTCTTTGAGGAATTCCCCTCCCGAAAAGGGGAACTGCGATGAAAATCAAAGCACGACGTACCGTCTACCGCCAGCCTCCGGAACAACCACCCTTTCGATACTCGATACCATAGGCAATTGCCTTCGAAACAAGGGGTTCCACGCCCACGCCCGCGCCATGACCGAGGCGACGACAACGACGAGCTTCACCCTCCAGCTTTATACCTTCCATCTCATCGCCGCCAGCTTACTACCAAGACCATCCTACCCTAATCAAGCTACCCCTCCATCCTAGCAGCTCAATGTTATCCTCAAGTCCACGAATTCTTGCACAAGTGAGCATCACCAATGCACCATGAGCCGCATTTCCTTCCCGGGCCTTCCACGCCTAGCCTCAACATACATCCGAAGCTAATTATATGGTGGATGCTACTACCCGTGATCGGCGGCAGGGTACTTTAGGCTCTACGAATCTACAGCAGCGCGGCTCCTCATATCGCTATGCAGGGCGATCGAAAACATCCATACAATCCCCAGCGCCATGCCGCTTCGATGAAGCATGCCGACTTGCTCCCCTACGAAGCTAGAGAACCCTCCGCGCACCTACCAGTCTGCAGTCCATTGAACCAGCATCCGCCTCCGGCAATTTACAACTCCTGTTAATGGCACTGGAAACAAGCACCATGGGAGAAACACAGTCTGGGAGTGCTATAACTAGCAAGAGCTGTCGAATCGAAAATATTCATGACTGCAGTCAGTCTACCAACCAGACGCAGCCGAGAATGTTCGTCAGGTTAGGGGTATTATATGGGAGAGACCAATTCTCCCCTGTGGATCTGGAATACATCACCTTCGTGGTATGCAGGGGAATAAACGATGGTCTATAAATGGAGATATGGATTAGCTAGAGGCTAAAATGTCTTCGCTCCGGAACCACGTTCAGGGCATGATGAGAATAGTTGGTGCAGAGCTCGTTTGATACCTGGAATAAGGTAGGGATGGAGAAGTTTATACTCCGTATATGCTATTATATACTATTACAAAATTATATCTGTACCCACTTGCAATTCTTGGTACGACACCACAGACAGTGTGCTACCAGTATTGACTCCCCTACTTTACCCCGCCATAGCTGCCTTACTCCCCTCCCCACCAACAACTAGGTAATCTTCATGCACCGCTTTCCAAACCCATCTCTCGAGCCCGAGACTCAACAAGTATTTCGTTTCCCCTATCCTACACCGTCTAAATTATCAACGTACCCCTCCCTGGACTCCTAACTTTCCTGGCTCACGGAGTCCACCTAGAATCTAACAGAATCAGAATTTGCCAGCGTACTTAGGTCTAAAACAGGCCATACAACTTCCTTCCTCATTATACCTCAACTCAATATCCATTATCTATCGGCTGCTGACGGAGTAAAAGACTATGCTACTCCAAAGATTGATATTAATACTAAATCTACTCTGGTAAACAAAGAATGCATATCTGATTTTTAAGGCGTGAATACTCACATCTATCTAGAATTGCCTTTCTAAAATATGTAGGTAGTTTTAAGGTCCTAATTTACTGGTAACTGTAGGGATGATAGGGTTCTACGATAGGCTTCATGATATGGAGTTAGGGTTTGGTTCATGTGCTAGGGGAGAAATTGATACGTAGGTAAGTTTGGAAGTGGGGGGTACATACAGTAGGCACGCGGGTTTTTCAAGGGGTGGGGCTTGAAAAGGGTTAGAAAGTTGCACTTCGTAAACAGATCAGCTTAAGGGGGGGGATACCCTTTGGGTTTCAAGGATTCAGAATTAGGGATGGGATGCTTTTTGTGATTTTCTTCCCTTTTGCTTTTCTCATAAGTTCTAAGAGCTAGTAGGAAATACATGAAGCGGTATAGTATTCTTTTGTGGGACCAAACGCGCCTTAGTCAGCAGTCGCGCGCGTTCTGGTGGTTGGACAAATCCGTCGCGTCAACCTCAGTTTTCTCGCGACTATAGAAAATCCCCCAGCGGCATCACAGGCAGCATTAATGGCTTCAACCTTCTGCACCGAATACTCTGCATTCGTCGAGGGTATTATAAAAGGGGCCCGGGCGTATCTACAGGACAAACCTGCAGAGACGTCATTTGGTCTCCCTGATTTACCCTTCCATGACGAGCCGGAATCAGAATATGATTTTCGTAAAATGGTCCTTTTGGAGCGCTTGATTGACCGGATGATCTTTGTGAGTGTCTGAAAAATGCATTACAAACTTTATCATAGCTCATTCTTAAAAGGATAAGCTCATCCTCCCTGTTCCCAAGTCTCCCAATGCTTCTCGGACTAGGTATCTCTTTCATCCGAGCTTCGACTGGGAGAAAGGTTTCGGGAGACTCACTGGTGCTGCTTGGATTCGATGTTTCTGGTTTGGTGAAGGATTTGATCAAGCAGTGGCTGATGCAATGACAAGCATTGAGGGGTTTTTGAACCGCGAGGTTGTTTCTCAAGGTACATCTGCACAAGAAGGTCGCATGTACTGTAACTGACATTCTATCCCACAGAGATATCAAATGTCAAAGTAAAGGTATTTTGTTCCTTGAACTTGGAATAAACATTGGCTAATACCCATCCAGGCTGAGTTGATGTCGAGTCAAGCGATGCTTGGAACTCCCGTTCGAGGCAGCAAACGCCCTAGGTCGAACAGCAATGCTAGTGATAGTTCCAGCGGATCTGACCCCTCGAGTCCTGTACCTATCTTTAGTTCGACACAGAGGGCGGCATCAAACTACTCCGCCAGCAGTCCTCCAGACCTCGAGCAACACAACTCACCCTCAAATGCACTCTCACCTACTCCCACACTAATATCCAGCTATACCGGACTCGAAAAGACCCCTAAAGAAGTCCCCAGGGCTATGCCTACCCAGAAGGCTGGTCTTTTCGTACCATATCAGGTCAAAGCGGGATATCATGCCACCTCGACACAGGCTCAAATTGCGACGAGACTGTCTGATCTACGGAAAAGGTTTCCGGATGCTCTTATTGAAGAAGTTGTTGATGGCAAAGACTATTTGCACCTCAGATGCCACGATTGTCCGGATCATGTATACAAGGTGTACAGCAACCTAAGCAGTATTACAAATCACCTGTCGAATCGTAAACACATCGAAAATGTTCACAATCGAACCCGTGCACAGCCTGTTCAAACCCCTTCCGTCAAATCTAGGTCCTTAAGATCCTACCGTCAACCTCAAACCGTTCTCGCGGACCTGGCATCCACCTTGGCGATGAGTTCGGGATTGCCAATGCCCCCATCTTCATCTTCGGAGGCCTATCTAAGCAGTCATCGGCCGACAGAGAAACATACCATGCTTGTCGATTCCGCGGGTAACTCTCCCCGGAAGGGGAAGGGGAAGGAGCCAGAGAGGACTGGACAGCCTTTATTCTCGGATGCCAATCCACGCGCCAGTCCTATCACAGCACCCGAAGTCGACTCATTATCTAAGGTCTCCTTGACAAAAGACTTTAATGGTAATGGCCGAATGATCATTGATGGAGCTCGCCGATCTGAAATACCTGATCTCATCTTACAAAGGTTACTGGACTTTCACACATCCTATCCAGATGATTCCATCTATGTAACTGCCGGTTCCAACATACGAGGTGAGTTATTAGTGAGCTGGAAATGCGACGATTGCATTGGGCCACCGTATCCACTGCATCTCGGTAAACGCAACCTTACCGACCTTTCAGAGCATCTACGTTACTCTGGACATGTTGCCAATGTTCATGGAAGACCCAGCCTACAGGGCCAAATGGCAACTGTCACACCTGCTGTGACGAGCAGGATGGAGCAACTAAGGAGAGATAACGCAACGTCTGATCTTTACTACGAGCTCGTGGATAGGGGCGCACCGCTAGGTTCTGGCCACCCCAGACCAATTCCCAACTCAAATTCTCTATCTGGCACCTCAAGACCCAATGTCCCCTCGTCAATTCCTCTTGGTTTGGGGAATCCGTCCCCAAGCCACGATCCTATTCCTACAACAACTAGATCTCTACCGGCTGGTAGTAGCTCGAAGCAAGATTACGCTTCCCAGACCGCTGAGCAAATCCAAGCCAATATATCAACCACCGGACCTGCGCCCAAAGAAGTCTTCACAGAAGAATACAAACTTGCCCTAGACAACTGTATTCAAGAAGTAGGACAGCACTCCTCCACGCTCAAAGATCAAACCAAGACAATGACCGACCAAAGCGCCCAAGTCCAACAAACAATGCAAATGCTAGGCGATATTTTGGATGCTTCTGCCACACAGAACACTGTCCTTGAACGAATGCGGGTTGATACAACGGAGTGGATAAAAGATTTGGAAAAGGAGAACAAGAAGCAGAAGGCCACGATAGATCGACTGCGTTTGGAATTGCGGACGCAAAGGGATGACCAGAAGGCGTTTGAGGCGAATACAGCGGCGAGGTTTGCGAGTATGGCACAGGATAATAAGGCGCAGTTGGCGCTTGTTATGGATTCGATCAGAGGTGGGGACAAGGCAAATACCCCGAAAGAGCTTGGAGTTCCTCAAATCGGTCCGCGAGTAAGTCCGCGGAAGCGTGCTCGCCACATGTAATCTTTGGGAAAAGATAATGGCTTATTATGCTTATTATGTATGGCTTTCCTATGCTGCGAGTTGCTACATTATATCTGCATGTTTCACATCTGAGACTCTAGAAATCTGAAGCTGGCGGTCATTTAGTTGGAGTTGGGGATTGGCTTTCATGCTTATACTATTAGCAGAGCGCCAATACCTTGTACAGTCTACTATAAAGCAAATATGACCTAAAGGCTCTATTCACAAACAGCCAGATACATGCCCACGCTATAACCCCTTAAATATCCAGTCACGTGCTTCCGCACAGACTTCAATTGTTTACATTCAACGCGTCGCGCTTTTTCTCCTCTGCACCACCAACCACGCGATGCCTCCCCCCTCACCAACAATACCATACACCCAATACCTCAAACTCACTAAATACGTAACCCAACATATCTCACAAAGTTCTTCATCGTATCTCCCCAGCAGGAAGCTCGTCCAGCTCTGCCTCGACCAATTCTATCCGCGCGGCGGCGAGATCGAGAAAGCCGCCATCGTGGAGGCCATCAGGCGCATGGTCGATGAGCGGATTCTGAGCTCGGTGCAGCTGCAGAGTCCGCGACAGGTGGTCCTTGGACTGTTCCCCGGGTGGGATAAGGGGAGGGTTAGTGGGATGGAGAGAGGTGGGAATGCGGCGGGGAATGGTGGCGGAAGCGCGGGGGGTCAATTGAGGGCGTCAGCGGTTGCGGAAGAAACTGGGAGGGCGGGGCATCAATGGAAAACAAAGGAGAGTGTTGGTGAGATGGACATGGAAAGCCAATTGAGGACACCAGAGTCTAGGCATGCGTCAATTGAGCGGGGGGTGGGTGGTGAAGAGTCGCGTTTAGATGGGGAAGATCCGGATACAACTCTTGATGCAATTGAGGTGCAACACGATAGTGGGCTACAAGCAAGGAAAGGCAACTTTATTGTGCGTGCAGACTCCCCCGAAAATGGAGAAAATGCGGAAAATGTGGCACTTGACGATGATGATGAGGAATACGTCGAGAATGAGGATCCTGAAGACAATCCAAGGGAAGCTATGAGAAGTGAGTCTACAATGAAACTCAATTCGCCCAATTACTAACTCGCTGATTTAAGGACACAAGAAAGCATACGACGAGGTATGGGTCCCGCCTAAACCATATGCAGATGCCAACTAACATGTTTAGATGACCCGAGGAGCTGCCCCCCTTCCACCGAGCCCTGAGCGGCACTTACTAGATACCCCAACTCGAAAACGAAAAAGGCTTGAAATAGCTGCTAGTGATGCTTCAAGCAGTAACGAACCTATAAGCCCGCATACATACCCAAACTCTACGCCTCGCAGATTTGCTAAGCGATTATGTACACCTGTATCCGAAAGCCGCAGACGTTCTGCCCCTACTGATCACCAGAGAAGTCCTCTGAAACCATTAGACCCGAATAAGATGCGAGCTTTAGATAATTTACCAAGTGTAAATCTCAAGCAGGAGAAAATCGTAGGCCTCCAATATTCTCAAGCATACCTTTATCTAACAATGACAGAATTCCGCACCGGCATGGGTTCTTGCTGGGCTCCGTGGCCTTCGTTCAAAATACCCTGGCGACTGGTTCGATGCGGATGACAAGGGAATTAAATGTCTGGACTGTGACAAGTTATTCAAGCTGGCTCAGAACCAAACCGTCGGCAATTTCGAGGCTCACCTGAAGGGTAGGTCACATAGAATCACTGCCGACGCGCGACTGGAAAAGCAGCGTCAAACGGATACCTTTATACCGTCAAAAGCAATTGAATTTGAAATCCCAAGTGATCCGACAATGGTCTTTGCGCAGAGGGGATTTTCAAATCTAGTACAAGCTAGCAAACAGTATTTTACGGAATTGGAACGGGAAGCTAGTGCTAGCAATATTTGGATGATCTCCACGCGGACCAGGTTGGCCAATTTAGAGGCGAATCAGACTAGTCATACCGATCAGCTTTCTCAGGTGCTCGAACTTTCTAGGAGAGCGGATGGAAAGTATCAAGCTGTATTTGATGCCAACGCGTCGTTGAGAGAAGAACAGATGGGCCACTTTGCTCAGTTAAAGAACCGTCTTTCAGAATCGGAGGAAGCTCAACAGCATAAGAACCGCAAAGCAGAAGAGAGATTCGAAACGTTCGAGGAGAAGCAGTCGAATCGTGTGATCAGCCTAGGATGCAAACTCAAAGAAGTCGAAGAACACAATCAGGACCAGCTCAAAGAGCTCACCAAACGGATAGCCAGAGCGGAAAGAAAACAAAAGGAAGAGCTTGAGGACATCCGCCGCATAATCGCCTCGTCAGAGCAGGATAAAACGAAGCAATTAGATCATATTCTCGAGCAGAGCAAGAAGCAAATGGACCAAATGACGGAACAGAATACGCAGCAACTAGCTCAGATTTCCGAAAAGCTCGAACATATGCAGACTCTCACAGAAACGCAAGAAAGCACAATCACAGATCTTGAAGCCCAAGTCCAAGTCCACAGCGAACAAATCCAATATCATCAAGAGAACGAGGAGATCCTGCAGCAAAACTTTAGTACTCAAATGACTGAGCATCGCGAGCAGACAGATTCCCGCATAGCGGCTATCGAGCATTCCAGCGAGGAACGGCTAGAGCTCTTTGAAAAACAATTGTTGGAACGGGTGCGTACTGCAGACAAGCAGAAATCAATACGTATTCGCTCCCTGGAGAAGGAAAATAGCGAGCTGAAGAATCAGATGGAAAAGTTTCAAAAGGTGATACCTCTTGTGTTTGAGGAATTGCACGAGTTAGCTGAAGCTGTGAATGCTGCCGAGGAAGATTCCGAAGAGGTTGAGTCCGCAGTGGAGGCTTCTTGATAATCTTATTCTCGTCTGTATTGAGCTCATGGGTGTTGGGGCTGGCTTCGAATACCGCGTACCACTATCGAAGATGTCGTATACGCACATTACTTTGACAGCGTCCGGTTTCTGCATTGGCTGTTGAGCATGAACATGTGTGCATTGTGTAACGTAGGGAATTGTGTATGTTTTGGCAAGTTCACAGCTTCAGCGGAATGCAGTAATATGGAAAACAAATCAACAAGCAGGGAACGTGATTTCATTGCCTCATATCCAACGGCGATTCACCCCTTTCCTCTCTCCAAAAATTAGTGCTTCGAACCAACTCTTCACAACCATCCAAGAGGCCCATATACTTCTTCGCAAATTCCTGATCCACCTCCCAACTGGACTGGAACCACGGATCACCCCACACAATCAGTCCCGTCCTCCCACTGGGATTAATCTTCGCGCTATCTCCCTGGTCTACCCCTCGAAAATCGGTAGATCGGTCATCGACACCAAACATTATATCCTCACAAAGCTCCACATCGTCCAAGACATCAGCGGCGACGATCATATTATCCCGAAACCTCGGGAACGGGAAGACGTCCACTTCCGGGTGGTGCGGCACCGCGAGCTGCATGTGCGTCGGTCTCAGGTTTGGCGGCAGCAAGCTGGATGCTCCTGCATATGTAGTAGAGTGGAACGGTGATTCGATGTCCAGGTACATGTCGTCGGGATTTACGCCCAGCAGAAGCGTGATCTGCGTTAGCGCGCGGATGAGATTGAAGTGCAGGAGCGTGAGGAGCTTGTGGTCTGGAGATATGGGCGTCTGGGGGTGCAGGAACGATGCGAAATCCATGGCGCCGATGACACGTCTGCGCTTTAGTGGCTCTGTGCAGATGTTCGAGCCGCGCCCGCTTCGTTGGGTTAGGGTTACTTCCGTTGATATATCATATTCCTCTTCCTCTTCCAGTTCCAGTTCTGTTTCCGCTTCTTCCCCAGTGGTCGCCGATGCTCGTGCTTGTGCTTGTGCTCGCCGTCGTTCTAGCGAATCGTTAATTGGTGTTCTGGTATGCATGTATGGACTTTGCAGCAAGAGAGAGGGGGTCTCACTAGCTCTCTGGTTTAATCTATTCTGCAGCTTTCGCCGCATCGCGGTGCTTGTTACGCCCGTCCAATCTTCGGCTCTTGCGTGGATCTCTGGGCTATCTAGCATTGGACGTACTACTATCCCTGCTGGGTTGGCGAACTTGTGTAGACTCATTCTTTTATCCATCTTTCTGCAGGTTACTCGGTACCTAGACTATTCGGTTTATGTTTGCGCGGGGTTGATTGGAATGAGAGATAGGCAGAAGGAATCAGGGAGGGAGAAAGGAAGGGGAGATGCAACGTGCTGACATGGTATGATATTTGGGACTACTATCATAGTCTTCACATTATCATCTATTGGGACGTGCGGGTGAGGTCAGCTTCAGCTTAACTCCGGTCCGATTCGGGGTCTTTTGTTCTCGCTTATGCAACCTGCTGACCTGCCCTGCACCTGATCTGCCACCACCCCACCTGCCGAGCCTGCCCCACCAGCTCCGCGCTTGCGGAAAAGGGGTTTGGCGCTAGCCACACTTCTTACAATGCAGCCACACCTTCAACCTCCACATCGCAACTCTCCCGCACGAGTTGCCATCACAATATGCGACGGGCCAGCGTCTATAATCTCTGCGAGAGCCGTCGGGTGAGCGCGTACAGCTCGGCATACTAGCAATTTAAGCAGCTCTATTCTACAATGAAATGACGGAAAACATATGGCGTGAATGATACCAGAGAAAGGTATACTAGCGCGCGTAGTCGATTACAATGTTTTGCTAACCACATTCTCGATTAGCCTGTTCTCGATGGTGTCTTGGCCGTCTGAGATGAGAGAAGATGGCTAATCATGTGCTGGGAGTACCCGTATACGACCTCTTCCTCATTGTCCGCCAGTGCACCCAGCTGATCATATCTGGCTTTACGTCAACTTGAAAAAAATTGCGTTGGGCTGTCACGTCTCCATACGGATATTGTTGCTCTATACTACACTGCCCAACAGAAGAATGCTTCATACTGCTGGGTGTCTATGATTGCGGCCTGCCTCCACAAAGTGCTCTGCTACGGTGGCTTCATTATAGGCAAGAGGAAGGAAAACATATTGCGTAACTACTTTGCCAATATTCGGACCCAGACGAGCACTTGCTAGCTTAAAAGCAAGAAAACAAGTCTTAGGACTAGAGCTTGGATGAATTCCCCAGCAAAAAGTCGGCTGCAATAAGTACGCACTGGACACAAAATTCAGAATCAGGTGCTCGCAGCTTTTATACCCTAATCATCGTACGTATGTTTCGTGTCCTCGTCGTTACTTTTCCATCCATTGCCTGTCCATAATTACCCTCCGTCCTTGTGAGACCCTTGTCTCGAAGGTATTCAATGTTCTGCCGCGCAGCGGCGACCACCTCTTGCATCTCCCATTCGCATCTGTCATTATCCGTAGCTTCAGTACCGAGAGCGCCGAGGAACTGTTGTACTGGCCATAATGGATGCAGTTCTTGTTCCCTCGCCATGTCCTGCCTGGCAAGTTCAATCCACTCGTCCCAGGAGACCGGTCGCAGCGGCAGCTGTAATTGATCCTCGACGGCATCCCAGAAGGAACTAACCCAGACCCCCCTCTTGATGTGGACAAAGTGCTCATTACTCTTTCCTATCGCGTGCCACAGAATCGTCTCCGAGACGTGGCGGACATCGGACACCGAGAGCCACGATGTCTCTGACTCGATCGGGCGAGCTCCAAGCCGGGTCGCACACATAACGACCCTCCATAAGAAATCATCGGTGTTTGCTACACCTGTGTACACATCACCAATAATCTGGCCCGGTTTGACGACCGAGAACTTCGTCCCTTGCCCGCAAGACTTGGTGGCAGCAGCAGTCACTAGCCTTTCTGACACATATTTGGTTTGGTCGTATCCATTGGCCTCCTTTGCCTCTTCCTCGGTCCAGGTTCGGCTGTCCGTGATAAGGCCACCAGAAACATACACAAAGCTCTTTACGGAAGGGGATACCACTGCGGCTTGCAGAAGCTGTACCGTGGACCCAACGTTCACAGCTTTCAAACTGTCATAGTTGGTGCTCCAATGCACCACTGCACCATTGTGGATAATTGCATCAATAGTACTATATGTACTCGGAAGACCGCATAACGCGCTCCATTGTGAATCATTCAGGCCCAGTCTTTCGGTCGAGAGGTCTCCATCCCATACTTCAATTGCGGAAGCAAACGATTCCTTCCACCATCCAGCTATCTTGGCCGCCTTTCTCACCCTGTCCAACCCCTTCTGTCCATGAATACCACGTACAAGCAACACGACTTTGTCGAATGCGCGCTTCGTGAGAGTATATCGAAGAATCTGGGTTCCCAGGAATCCGGTCGATCCAGTAAGGAAGACAGTCGACATTGTGGCGGTACGGCCACATTGAATCTTGCTCACCAGCAAGTCTATCTCACGCTCCAGGTCAATCGGTGTCGGCTCCTCAACAAAGTGGCCTCGCAGCAGGCTGTCTATCAGGGTGGCTAGTTCACGCAAGCTATGGTGCTGTCCGACTAATCGTGGTATCCCAATATTGATGCTGAATTGCTTGCGTATTGCTACAGCTAGCGACATGTTTTTGATCGAATCGCCCCCAATCTCCGCGAAATTATGAATTGCGGTGATAAGATCAGGCTTGATATCAAGTAGCCTTGCCCAGATATCCCGCAATGTTTCCTCCGTATTGGTTAGTATAGCATCAGAAGCTGACGCGTTTGACGATGAAAGTGCTGGTGGGCTGTAGGCTTTACCCAATTCGCGAACCTTCTGTCGATCTGTCTTCCCTGTTGCTGTCATGGGTAGCTTTGCAAGAGGAATGTATGCACTGGGAACCATATATGAGGGTAGCAATTTCGACAGCTCCTTCCGAAGGTTTGCTACCATCAGAACAGTGTTCTCATTCAGCTTGTCTCCCCCACTGTCGTTGGACATTGCCAGGAAGACCGCTAAAGTCTGGCTTTGAGTAGCATCCGGGGTGATCACATCTGCTACGATCTGTGACACCACCTCGGTAGGAAGCAGTTGACGAACGTGGTACTCAACCTCTCCCAACTCCATACGTTGGCCGTTGATTTTAACTTGAGTATCCTTTCGTCCGATAAATCCAAGAGAGCCGTCTGGTTTATAGTAGACCAAATCACCTGTCCTGTATAGACGTCCACGGCGACCAGACACTCCTCTAGGAGCTCCGTGTAATAGCCATTTGGGGTCCTCGATGAAAGCATCGGCTGTCTTCTCAGCATTGTTCAGATAGCCTGCCCCCACAATGGGCCCCTCGAGCCATAACTCTCCTATGGTCCCGATGGCAGCCAACTTGTCAGGAGCACGAGATTGTACTACCCAAGCCAGCGCGCCAACACCTATACCAATACCGGGGTCACCGACTTTGCTCCCAAGCTCTCCTATCTGGCCTGGATGGACTTTCTCCACTGTGCTCGTGACGGTACATTCAGCAGGGCCATATGTATTGTAGATCTCGGCACTAGAAGCCGCCCATCTAGCTACATCACTAGCCTTGAGCGCCTCACCGATGAACAAAACCTTCTTTATGCCTTTCAATGTTGCAGGATCAAGCAAGCGTCCGACTGTTGGTGTGAGATGGATAAAATTTGCCCGTAGCCGGTTGATGGAGCCGACGATGTCCGCGGTGCGTTCGTCCTCCGAGGGGATGCAGAGACATCCACCGACGGTTAGTGTGTGTAGTATATTCGACCATGCAACATCGAAGGCGTACGACGTGTAGTCAAAAACCCGGGAGGATCTTTCGAACCCGAGCTGTTGTTTGTGGTGTCGGATGGCGCTGCAGAAGTTGGCGTGTGTGATCGTCGCCCCCTTTGGGACGCCTGTACTTCCGGATGTGAAGACGATATAAAGCGCCGATGAAGGGCTGACTGTCGGTAGTTGTGGAATCGGCTGGAATAGCTGGAACTGGTCCAAAGCACTGCCCACTTCGACCGTTGGGACATCGGTGATCTGGGCCGCAAGGTTTGCACATGACTTTGAGGTCAATATCACTTTGGCTGATAGTTGGCTGACAATACTCTTCAACCGGTGGTGAGGTAATGTTGAGTCCAAAGCAACAGACGCAGCGCCGGCTTTCATAACCGCAAGAATCGCAACTGGTACCCACATTGACTTCTCGAAATATAGTGGCACGATAGCACCTGGTCCAACCCCGAGTCCCGAGCTGACGAGGTGACCTGCTAGCAATGTGGAAAGCTGATCGAGTTGGCCATATGTCAGCTCCCCATCCCATGCGCATACGGCGGTTGCGTCGGGGCTTTCGGAGACCCTCTCGGCAAACACGTTGTGAACACAGTCCTCTACCGTATCCGGCACTGCTACATTCCAGTTCCAGATGTCATTTAAGTCGTGCTCGCTGACTCTGTTCAGGTCGCTTATTTCTGTAGAGCCAGGAACAGAGGCAATTTGACCTAATATGTGCTCTAGCTGCTGAAGGAGCCGTGTCGCAGACTCTTCTTTGACAACGGCTGAGTCGAAACTCAGCTGCATGTCTAAGTTTGACTCTGATATTTGGCAGGTAAGCATCATGGCATATGTGTTGAATGAGCCACCCGTTTCTTGCTCGATGAGACCGTTTTGAAAGACTGGGCTCTCAGCTGTGCTGTCCTCAATCGATGGATGTATCAATAATAGTGTCTGGAAGTCACACGCATGTTTGGCGTCCTGGCTGATTTGACGAATGTGCTGCAAACCGTATTGCTCGAATGGAATCATTTCCATTGCCTGTCGCTGCACCTGGTGTAGTAGTTCGTCGACGGTTCCGTGGACCAGGATTCGAAGTGGAACAGTGGCGATGGTGGGCCCTGCTACGTCCTCGATTCCTGGTACAGGAGCTTGACGGCCCGAAACAACAGCTCCAAATGCTACATCTGGAGAATCCACGTACCAGGAGACGAGCGTCGCCCAAGCCGTCCGAAGTGCCGAAGAGGGTGTGACGCCGGAAGTAGGCCAATGAATGCTATTGATCGAATGGTTGATGACCTTGTCTGCGTTTGGCTCGTACGTCTTCCCAGGGAGGGCAGGGAACTGCGATGCTTCTATCTCAACAAACTGCCGCTTCCAGAAAGCGATTCCGTCTTCGCTATGTTGGTTCACGACATATTTCACAAAGCTTTGGAGTGGAAGGGAGGATAGCTCTTCTTCGCCATCTCTATACGCCTTTTCCACCTCTTTTTGTAGTAGCGGCAGAGACCAACCATCGTATGTCGCATGATGCTGTGTCCATACAAAGTATATTTTGCCTGCTTCGTCATGTATAATCCCGAGACGTGATAAGGGTGTGCCTAGGCCCATCGCAGTCTCAGCACCATCTTGCAGCGGTTCGTTCTTAGCGTTCTCTCTGTTTTGATATTCATCTAGAGAGGAGAAAGTCTGCCACTGCAATGCCTCCCGAAGGACCACCTGTACTAGTCCCTGGCCCGGTAGGTCAACGATACGAGTGCGAAGTACTGAAGCTCTATCAGAGACTTTTTCCCACGCCTCCCGAAACCTCACTATATCAGTGTCTCGCTTGAGTTCAGCAATTTGGTACCCCACATAATTGCCCGAGCTCCTCGCGGTCATGGCCAACAGGCCTTCCTGAAGCGCTGTGCAAGGAAAAATGTCCTCGATCTGTGAAGATTCCACATTCGAAGCGCCAATAGAGCACGACTCTGCCACTTGGCGACAAGCATCATCCTTGTCTATCTCTGCCTTCAACAATGAAAACGGTTGCACGGATTCTTCTCCTTCTTCCCTGCGTGTGATGAGCTTGGCCATCTCACTGAGCTGTGGCTGACTGAAGATATCCGGGACCGTCAACAACATTCCCTTTCTTCCAATAGCAGTGGCTAGCCGTATGGCAGCGATGGAATCACCGCCAAGGCGCAAGAAGTTGTCTTGTGTCCCAATGTCGCTCACTGGAAGATTGAGCACCGACGCCCAAAGATACCTCAGCTGTATTTCAGCTTCCGTGATGGGTTCAATGTGTTGTGCAGGATTGGTGCCATATAAGGATGAAAGTGCTTTGGGGTCAATTCTAGCACCTATCTCACGGAGTGCTTTTCGATCTGTCTTTCCGGTCAACGTCATTTGGAAGTTCGGTCATTGGGATATATACACTTGGGATCATGTGAGCTGGCACTTCCTTGGTCATTTCTCTTTCCAGGGTTTCGATAATTGGGATAGCTTCCTTTGTAAGTTCTTCCGCGTCCACTCCGGGCATTAGCAGAAAGACCACCAATATCGGGCGTTGGGTTACTTTTGGCGTGACGACTTCGGCAATAACATCTGCCACCGCGGGCATCGACTGTAGAACTCGACAGACATGGTGTTCAACGTCGCCTAGCTCCGTACGATGACCAAGAATCTTGACCTGAGTGTCTTTCCTTCCGATAAAGATCAGCTCGCCATCAGCATTGTAGCGCACTAGGTCTCCTGTACGATAAAGCCGTCCGCGACGGCCCTCCACTCCTGGACCACCACGCAGCAACCAAATTGGATCCTCAATAAATGCATCTGCCGTCTTCTCAGCGTTGTTTATATATCCCTTCCCAACCAGTGGCCCCTCTAGGAGCAACTCTCCGATCAAGCCGACGGGCGTAAGGGCATCCTTGTTTGGATTGACAACCCAGGTCGTTGATGCAGACGCCCACCCAATGCTAGCTTTAGTAGCATCACCGTTATTGACAACTCCCGTTGTAGTCACTGTACACTCAGACGGCCCGTATGTTATGATCGTAGTTTCAATGTCTCTGAGTTGTGGCAACTTGTCAAAATCTACGACCTCGCCGATGAGGGCAACAGTCTCAAGTGTTGGCACCGTATCCAACTCGAGAATCGCGGCGACCGATGGTGTGAGGTGTACAAAGGTCACCTGATTTTTGATCATATATTTGATAAAGTCATGCTTTCTCTCGTGTTCCGAGGGTATACACAAGCAACCGCCCGCTGCGAGTGTGTGGATAAGATTGGACCATGCTACATCGAATGCATACGAACAGAAATCCGCAACTCTTACCGTTGGTTTAAAATGCAGAAACTCTCGCTGATGCTTTACCGCCGACGTGAAATTCGAGTGTGTCACCATTGCGCCCTTCGGATTCCCCGTGGTGCCGGAAGTGAATACTACATAGAGCAGGTCGCTCGGCTTGACGAAAGGTAATAATGTTTCAAAGCCTCCATCGTCTCCTTGCTGTGCAAAGTTTGATATTGTCTCGTCCTGCACCACGAATGGTTCTCGTCCAGTAATAAGAGAGACCATAGAAGCTGTTGAAGGGGCACATAGGACAAGCCCAGACCCTATAGTCTCGATCATCGTCTTAAAGCG
The DNA here is from genome assembly GCA_007825325.1 of Lachnellula cervina. Classification (NCBI taxonomy): domain Eukaryota; kingdom Fungi; phylum Ascomycota; class Leotiomycetes; order Helotiales; family Lachnaceae; genus Lachnellula; species Lachnellula cervina. The sequence continues at coordinate 27,202 of QGMG01000180.1, read as the reverse complement.
TTCTTTGGTCTGAGAAGGATCGATCACCACACACGCCGCACCTGCCTTCATAACAGCAAACTGCGTAACTGGCATCCACATGGATTTTTCGAAACACAATGGGAGCACATCTCCAGGACGAACACCCTTTTGGATTAGCTGATATGCCAATTGGGTTGAGAGACTGTCCATTTGAGCGTAGGTCAATTCGCCATCCCAGGCACATATGGCTGTCTTGTTTGGATGTCGACAAACGCTCTCGGTAAACAGATCATGAACGCAGCCATCTACCTCCTCGGGCACCTTCGCGTTCCAGCTCCAGACTTGGCGTAGGTCCTCCGCAGTCATCATATCTAGATCGCTGATTTTTTTACTGGCCCTATCGACACGGCAAACCTGATGCAGTATGTGATCGAAGTGGTGCGTGATTCGCAATGCGGCCTGCTCGCTGAGCATAGTCGAATCAAATGCCATTTTTATGAGCAGGGAAGATTTCTTCACTTCGCAGTGTAGGGTGATGGCGTAAGTGTTGAACGCGTCGAGACCGATCATGTCAATATCAGAGACATCAACCTCATTGGTGCTCTGTTCATTTATGGTACGTTGCAATCCCATCCCTTCTTCAAAGTCGGAAATCCGAGCTCTTGCTTCGTCATCCTCAATCGCGGGTTGCACCGCCAGCAACGATTGGAATTGGCAGGCGCGGTCGGCCTCCTCGCTAACGCGGCGAATATTCTGTAATCCCACCTGTTCAAATGGGATCATGTCGATAGCCTGCTGCTGCATTTTCTGCTGCAATGCCTGCAAGGTTGTGTCTCCTTCAACCGCAACACGAAGAGGAATGGTTGCGTTTATGGGTCCAGCAAGTCGTTTACCTCCCGATACTGGGGCCCAGCGACCAGATACCACAACACCGAACACAGTGTCGGATGACTCGCCATACCAAGAAAGAAGTGTTGCCCACGCAGATCGAACCACGATATCCGGCGTGACATCCTGAGGCCATTCTATGCCCTCAACATTATGCTCGATCGATTTGTCTGCTCGGGGTTGATGATTGCCTATAGGCAAGCTGGGGAAATGTGTCGATTCGAAATTGGAGAACTGCTCTTTCCAGAATACCTCATGTGCGGTATCTATGCCGAGATTCTTTTCCCCTTCAGTTGTAAGGAGTAGTTCATTGTCGTTAGGACTTGCGCTACCAGACACACTTTCAGATTCACAGAAGTCCCCCATTTCGTCAATATCCCGTCAGTCCGTCTTGCCTGTGGTAGTTATCAGGTGACTTTCGAGAGTGATATATATGGATGTATCAAGTTGAACTGAGTTGGTGTTTTGTGTTTTTAATATACGGCTGCAGAATAAGTATAGTACTTGCGTAACTGAACCAAGTGTATTACGCCTGGCTAAGCCTTAAAGGGCACTATTCTAGTAACACAATTTACGCATTGTATTTGCAATCCAGTATCAACGTATTAAAGCTTTTTCTTTTTGTTCCGGTGGCAAGTTAGCTAGAGCTGTGGCTACAGTGGTTTGGCTTAGCGTTGCCGCCCAGACGCAAAGCTCACCGCGGCACAAGGGTTTTGTTGGCTCTACCGCCCAGACCCAAGTACACCGCACTTGGCCCCTGTATGAGAGATTTAGTAGAGCGCCTGAGGCTAGCTATAAGCCGCTTGCTGACTTGCATCTTTCGTAGTACGAGGCTGAATACCCCGCCCCCTACTCCGCCTAAAACCTCTAGCTACAATTAGCTCAGCCTTTATCTGCCTATCAAGCTTATAATCTTCAAGAGCCTCATTGTTGAGCCAGGCTTGGATTTCTTTAATCACTTAATGTAGCTTTCCCTTAAGGAGATTCTCTGTTTCAAGGTCTAGGCACCGTTTCAAAAAGTAGTATAGTTGTTTCTTATAGTATTCCTTGCAGTCAAAGCCTCCCTCTATATTTAAAACTCTAGCACCATTTAGACTGGAAGACAAGATTTTAAGATCTCTTAGCCACGAACTTGAGCACAGAGATCACTAGCCAAAAAAAGGTACCAGCCAGAAAGCTTCATAATGTCATTGCCTTTATTGGGCGTACGTGCCAACGAGAGCCTTTTCAAAGCATCAGTGATGTTGAAAAGCCTACATCTGTCGTGGTGATAACGAGACGGATGCTAAACACTTTACAGTCCTTAAAGCTCTTTATATTATAATTGCCATAACTTGGTTCGGGAATCACACTCAAGATAAGTTTTTGGTGCATCAACTTTTTAAAATTATAGCTACAACCAAAACCCTTGAACGCTAATCCAACTCTTTCACGTCATGAACCCGATAAACCTAGCATGTGTCTATTTTGAAGTAGCCATGATGAAATAAGTCTCCGCCGTTCCTTGTCTAGCTATATCAATCGTCAGCTTTCACTTTTCTTTAATAAACTCTCTCAAAGCCTATCTCCTCTGATCCGGACTCCGGAGATAACGTACCGGCGCGCCTCTTATCGCTATTAGGTTTATTTGCAGAGCTTATCTTCTTCTCTGGCGGGTTGCATTCGCGATGTTCTTTGCGCTTTAGCAGCGACGTGGTAGATTTGAAGCTTGATGTGCTAACAACAGACGCAGCGTCGCTGTCTTGGACCTTCTTGGTTTGGGTGGAAGAATTCATAGTTGTGGATGTAGATCTTCTTATATCTAGGATTATTACCATCTCTTTTTTTGAGTAGAAATGACTTGGGGGTACTTACTACCAAGGAAGTTTGATATGTTGAAATGCAAACACTGACCAGATGGAACTTCTCGGTATATTACTCACGATACACTAAATATGAGAATCAAAGGGGTGTTTAGTAATATGGTAAGGGCTGAGTAAGCCACGGGGCATATGCATATACGGAGTGCTCCATACGAGATCGGAAATGCGATGCATGCAAGGGAGTGTCTTCAACCTTTAGCTCTGCCGCCCAAATCTGACGACGTAAACCCCTCGATAATTATTCTTTCGTCATTCTTTACTAACAAGGGTTCTTAGCGTTACCGCCGAGGATATGGGAATCAATGAAACATATGCATAATACGATAGGCTCCAAATCCCAAAATCAGACGATCGCATGTTAGACGAGTAATTTCTAGACTCCTACATGCGATTCAGAGTTCCCACAATCCACTCACAATCTGCTTGTCATACCAGCTCCCATGTAATAAGTAGGTCGATTTTATGCTGCCTGATGTGCGCTAGTCCACAGAATTGTATATCATAGTGACCTGGTGCTGCCATGCGTACGCAAGCACATAGAAAAATAAAGTCCTGCACTTGATACGTGAGTTTATCTGCTAATTTTAGAGCAAATATGACATACGAAAAATCATGGCCAGAGGCATCGTTGAGCAGTCGACAAGACTATACAAATACCTCAGTGGTCATCATTGGAGCCGGCATTGGAGGCATGTGCATTGCGATTGATTTGATGAAACGCAATAATTGTCAAGATTTTGTCATTTTGGAGCAGTCTGCCGGGATTGGTGGTACATGGTAAAAAATACAAACTATCCTCATGTAACTGAAATCAATGTCTAACAAATGTTTGATAGGCACGATAACACGTATCCGGGCTGCGCTGTCGACTTGCAGTCCATTGTCTACAGCTACAGCTTTGCCCAGAACAGCGATTGGAGCCGGGATTTCCCAGGCCAGAAAGAAATTCTTTCTTATCTGACACGTGTAGCTCAAGAATACAAGCTCTACGAGCACATCCGCTTCGGGTCCACAGCAGAAGTAGCGACTTGGGATGACGAGCTTAAGAAGTGGAAGACGAATGTCACGGTTGCCAAAGGCAGTAAAGAAGCCGAAGCAAGTTCCAACTACACGATTTCTAGTGATTTTTTTGTCAGCGCTGTGGGCCAGCTCAGTCAACCAAAATGGCCGGAAATCGAGGGCATGGATGGCTTCACAGGGAAGAGTATGCACAGTGCTAGATGGGACTGGACATACGACTTAAAGGATAAGAGAATCGCCGTTATAGGCAGTGGTATGTCTGCAACAACAGCAAACCTTTTGTTATTGAACTGACCTTTTCTCTCCGTTTAGGGTGTAGTGCTGTCCAGATAATACCTGAACTCGCAAAGGTGGCGAAGAAAGTATCGGTTTTCCAAAGGACGCCCCATTGGATTGCACCTCGCGGGGACTTCGAGATATCAACGTTGAGAAAAACTCTTTACCGCTATTTCCCTTTTGTGCAGCGGTATTGGCGCAGACGTTATATGGGCATCAACGAAGCAGAGCATGCCTCAAACAACTTTCCTAACCACGAAGAAAATAAGAAATTGACGCAAGTAGCTATAGACATGATGCATGAACAACTGCCCAATCAACCTGAGATGTGGGAGAAGTTGACACCCAAGTATCCGCTCGGCTGTAAACGGGTGGTTGTCTCGGATGCGTTTTACCCTGCTTTGAACCATCCCAACGTTGAGCTTGAGACAAGGGCTATCCATAGTATCAGCGACCATACTGTACGTGTTGTCGGCACAAGTGGACAGCCAGAGGACGTGGAATCTCAATACGATCTCATCGTCTATGCAACTGGCTTTCGAGCTAGCGAATTTCTGTATCCGATGAAGATATACGGCCGGAACGGTCGCGCTTTGCACGAGTTGTGGAAGGACGGCGCTCGGGCATACCTAGGCACCTGTGCGGACGACATGCCGAATTTTGGGATCGTACTTGGACCCAACACTGGCTTGCTTCATAACAGCTTCATTCTGATCATCGAGGCCCAAAGCAGGTATATCAACGGCTTGATCAAGCCGGTGTTGGAGGCCCGAAAGCAGGGAGGGGCACTTAGCCTGAGACCACGCCCGGAAAAAACCGAAGAGTACAATGTGAAGCTGCAGAATTTACTACAAAACTTCGCCGCGAACGATGTCCGATGCACTAGTTGGTACAAAACTGAGTCGGGGCGAATAACCAATCTTTGGCCAGGTCTTGTCCTGGAGTACCAGCAGCTGATGGAGAAAGTGAACTATGGGGACTATGAGTCTGAAGGGTCTTCTACGAGCATTGTACAAAAGCGGCCTTCGTACAAGGTAGGCCGCGTGGTTGAAGAGGCGGGAGTCTTGGAAAAGCTGTCCTTGACGAACATTGCGGTTGCGGTTCTTGGAGGGTTCTTGGTGCGAAGATTGATCGCACTCATATAAGATTTGCGGATAGAACTTCTTAGGCTAACCAACCTCTTCTCAATGTATTGGAATCAGTGAATGGAAAATGGCTGGTACTAGTACGGAGTACGCGCTAGCGCCCACATACTTTTGCAAATAGCCTCGCTCTTTCTCTGCGAACCTATCTTATCTTTATAGTTAGTCTGATTCAGTAAACCGTACTGTCCCCGACGTACATCCCTACACTTATTAGTAAAACTTTCCCAGCAATAGCTTATTAACTAAGCTATATTAGCCCTTCTACGTTATCATACACACCCTATATTATGGTTCGCCCAGGCTATATAAAACTTCTTTATCACTAATGGGTATAGAAGATGCTTCCTGTCTACCCTCTGTATTCTAGGGCATCTATGCCGAAAATGGATCAATCTTCCCGCCCTCCATTCCTTTATAAATATTATGTGATAGTGCTACTTTAAGAAAAACAAATTAGCTTAGTTTTACTGAGAGACTACTCTACTAAATCTATTAACTTCGAAACTATACTCTATATATAAGTAGCACTTGTAATAAATTACAGGTAAAGTCAGGGGAAGTAAGTATAGACTAACTATATGTGCCTCACGCTGCGGAATATCTAAAAACACTACGCTAAGAGAAAATAAATAGTTTGGTTTAAATACTTATGACGCCAAGCTAATGCAAGTTAGAGGGTGTTTGGAATATACAGGGCCAAAGAGCTCTATTTTCTATTACCTAGAGCTATTCAACCGAGTAGAACATACTCACCCCGGCTTTTCATAAAACAAACCCAGTCATAACTGCATGTGCCCGTCTTCCTCAACTCCCAGCATTCTTGCATAATTTTGAAGGCTTCTACGCACGTCCCGACCGTTGACTGCGTGATGTGTGCTGCAGACACAAGCTCTCGAAAAAGGTTTTGTTGTCCATCAACTGCCAAGCATCCGGAGATACAGAACGGCCAAACCACATATCGCAACAATTTCGGGTCCGTTAGACTTTGAAGAGCGTCTATTGTTTTCGAAACGCTTTCCCTGATCTCCGGAAGCTTAGGATAAGCACCCGAGACAACTACGTGAAGATAGGTCATAGCTGAGAGAGCAAATATTCTCGTAATATCAGTGTTACTAGAGTCTGGTAAAGGCTCATTATCGATCCTTGCTAGTCTCCTCCGTAGGCGCTCCTCAATTTGACTACCACGCTTCGTAAGCTCTGTTAGACTTAAATTATGGGCCTTCTTCTCTTCCTCCCTCCACTTGTCTAGTAATGAGATTTCAAAAACAAAGACCATAGCCCAGTTACTACAGCCTGTCAAATTTGCCAGGTTAATTTCGCCCCTTTCGAGCATGAGCTTGTGATCCAATGGCAAAAAATGGCTTGACCGAGTTGAGGCACACGAGAGAATGTCCATTGAAATAAAAAACCCGAGCAAAAAGCTGATTGAGGTATGATTCTCAGGATGAGAAAATACCATATCCTGCTGTTCGTTCATGTGATATTCTCTTGCTGCAATTGGCGCTAACTGTGCTTGCACGAGCGATGGAACTAGAGCAGTTGCTGCCCTAAGATGCATATGCCAGTTGTGTTTGCCGCCATTAGATAACTGTTAGATAGGATTATTAGCATGAAATATAATACTAGGGAAAAGCAAGCGTACTTCGTAAAACAGGAGGAGGAGAATAGAAGTAAGGACTTCGATATCGTGGCCTAGACCTAGGTTCCCGCTCCATGTATCGGATCGTGAGAGGCTAACTTGCATTTCATGGAGAGCTAAGTCATAGTGTCTACCTCTTGCTCTTAAATGATGAGCGCTGCTATGCTGCGAAAGTGTCGACTGATGATACTCGCTCAAAGCAAGAGCTGCATGATAGGCTGATTTGACCCGCTTTAGGATAGAAAACAGCCAACCCCTCCCTCGCTGATTGGTGGGAAAATAAAAAGGACAATGAACATAGAAAACATGATCAAAGTAGTACATGAATAAAGTATCTTCCACATCCCCACACAAAATTGCATTGCTTGGTCCGGCCGGTTGGGAGACATGGTAAGCTGAAGATAATTTATTTTGAGTGGGAAGCAACGAGTCCGGTTCATTGCTATATGTAGATGCCACTGATGACCAAATTCCATAGTGGGATGTACTAGATGTCGAATCGTACAATGGATCCAAAGCCTCCGTATTTGCTTCAGGTTGGGCATCTTGTCTGAGGAGATCGATGGAATTTCGGGTGTCTCTTTGATCTGTGCTCGGCGATATACTCATAGATACTCTCTGGGAAGCTTCGGGGGGATGCTGATCATATGTGGACATGCCGATTGTTTGATCGAAAAAACAACCCGCCGGGAAGTCAGCGCGGTGGAATGGTTCACTCCATATGGACTCGCTAGAGGGATACAAATCTCTATCTCTGCTGGGAGGCTGAAGATTGTTTCCGGGCGCAAGCCTACTCTGCAAGTGAGTTTCTTGTGTTGGGTCCGAAAGAGGAAGCCTTGATATAGCGATATTCATAGCGGGCAGTGGGTTTAATTCAGGTCTAACGTCTTGAGATAGGCCTAGTAACTTTTGCTGTCGTATATTCGACTTGATTTGGCTGATAATAAGTTTCACTTTGCGAGCCTGTTCCCTCTCTAATTCTCCTCTGTCCATCCAGTGAGGCCTTGGCCCATATCCATCACAGTCCAATTGGAGAGAAGCGCATTTAACACACGAAGGGCGATTCTCGTCGCATTTCTTCTTCCGCAGTCGACAAGTCCAGCAGCCATAGATGCTCCTACTGGCTAAAACGTGTAGTATATTAGCATTATCCTAATAGAATTAGGAATTATGCGACGATAAACTTACTCATAGCTGGTCTAGTCACTGGTTTAGCATCCTAATTCTTGGAAAATACCAGAGTTGCTAGTCGAGGGCAGTCAAAAGTAATAGAGTACGTAGGTGAAATTAAAAATCTGAAGCCGAGTATATTATCACTAATCTGCGATCCAAGGATTGTATGCATTTTACTAGGCTCGTATAGCCTTTGCTCGGAAACAATCTTAATCTAGTATGAAGTAGGGCTTTTCGCATTTGATCTGCACATAAAGCATGAATGATCTATCCAGGGGCCTTTTCAGCTAATACAGCCCTAATAAATACCCTGTTTTACCCTAGTCATATCCTGATCTTGAGTGGAAAGTTGCAGATTCAGTGGCAATACTATTTGCGTACAAATGTGTTTATTATAAATTTTGATAGACTTCGGCATAAGAGTAAAGTCTATAAACTGTGAACCTCTAGGGGCCGATTGGCTATCCACTCAGTTGGCCAGGGTACGTTTTAGCGTTCGTAGCCTTGCAGCTAGCCAGGCTTGTTTAAACTACTATAATACCCATAATTGTGTAACATATAAGCTGATATCTGACATAGAGTGCTTATGTCTAGAGTGCTGATGGCTGACTTAGTGAGCATAAGCTGAGATGAAGCATATACGTAACAACTACTCTACGCAGTCCTATAAAGCTTTACTTCGCAATTGTAAGACAAAGATCGAGGCTAAAAAATCAAAGGTTCACAGCTGAGACGCGCGGAGAACGTCCGGTCCTGCGGCCGTCTTACCTCCTAGTGCAGTTCGGCTACTGCTTTATGCCACAATTAGAGTCTCACTCCGTGTATGCACTTCCAGTGAGTACATACAGCTGCACCAAGTAAGGCGCCAATTTGTAATAGCGGAAACTCTTTTAAATATGCGACTTTGTTGTTAACATAAAATTGAAAATACCTATACTTAGAGAATTTAACCTTCGCTAGGTAGCATAATATAATAATATTATCTTCTTGTTATAGCATAGTTGCAAAATGATATATGCTGCTCTAAATCCAAGCTTGTAAAAACTAGTATGAATTACCCCCCCCGCATACGCCGTATAGCTGCGGATAAGCCGAACTAGGGGCGGAGGGATTTAAAGTGCTGAGGCTAAGGCGTAAACTCGATGCCGTTATACTCTCCGTATTACTTAACCTGCGATTCCACCTGATTGCAACTATAATAAAGCTATAAAGAATCGTTTATGATTTCTCGGGAATGAAAGGGGTATAGTCGCTCCACATAATTATTCTATCCTGATTTGTTATATAGCATTGTAGTAGTAAATATATTCACTCACGAAATTAGCCTCATTTTTAACTAATATTATTAAGTTGCTGCTGGCTGAAAGTCTCGGTAGTCCGTATGTGTAGTTAAGCGCGAGATACTTACTTCTTTTTAAGCTTAATAGTTCCACTATAAATCCACCACTTAGCGTAGATCCTTCGTCGCAGGGGGAACCCACCCCGAGCAAAGTTTATTATGTGAGGCGGCATTTTCTATAGCAATTCCTATTAGAGGAGATACGAAGCAGAACCACATATGCCTCACTAGCTCGACGTCAACGCCTCCACGATCTCTTTTAGGGCTTACAGTATGACGTGCGTTTGAGGCATTCTTGCTAAGATTTCCTCCTATGAAAAGGCCGGCGGAAAGTTCTCCGATCAGAGTGTAATAGATATAGCGCTTATATTTCGTATTTGCGGTGTGGATTGAGCGCTGGAGCGGCCGAAGTTGACGGTCCGGGCCGCATGGTTTTCGCAATATAGCCCCAATCGAGACGCCACCCCTTGCAACCCCAACCAATAAAACACGCACGGTCGTTCAGATCACCTATGGCGCGATTTTAGGGGGGTTCGGGTCGGGACCGTACCGTTAAATTTCTCCTGGAATTATGGGATGATTTCTGATCGCGTAGACTTCTCTTCTGATGACCCACTATATGTAAGCCTATTAAAGGTATTACGAACTACTCGTATGATCACATATGAAACTAGTGTCTTTGTCTAAGCAATTAGATTTGCATTTGACTAAGAATCCGGCCTAGTATGTAATGTGCGATAGAAAACTTCAAGCCACATTAATATATAAGCTTTCTGGAAAGTAAGCCTGCATTGCCAAGTCCGAACCCCTGAGCGTAAGCGAGGTTCGGGCATGATCAACAACGGGTGGATATTTTTGGGTTTTACCACCGAATCAGATCAATTTTAACCCGACCAATTAGCTAGCTACCGTATGGTGGCATAAATTGAGATAGTGCCCCTGGGGCTCTACCTAAGTAGCACTAGATTATAATATGCTAGGCGGCGTGGAATATTAAAAGTCAACTATATTAAGTACTCCCTTTATCTATCTGGTATAAGAAGCTTTAGAATACTAGCGCTATACATGTAATAGCTATAGACGTGTGGTAATATTAAAGGGGGGGGCTATATTGCGGGGTGGGGCACTATCCCAATTTATACGGTAGTTACTTGTATAGCAGATCAGAGGTTTTGAGACTACAAGAGGTTCAATCCATAGGTAGCTAGAAGCGAGGCCCGAAACTGACTGCTGCACAGAGAGATCGTCAGGCGATACTGCTAGAACAGCTTGTAAAAAGATAGCATATATCTTAGTATCTGTTTCCAGCCTCTGAAAGAACCTATAGGATTGCGCATTAATCAAGGGTATTTTTTCATTTTTACATAACGGTGAAATGAACTTTTGCCTATTTCGACGACACAACTTCCAATATGTTCTCATTACATTTCTGTTTCCGCGGCTCTTCGAGTTCCGCTATATTCATAATAAAATGTAAACTGTTCAGCTATCAAGGACGTTCTCAGGTAGCGTAACTAGAACTATAAATCAAAGCCCTTTTTGAAAACTACAATTTAAACACCAAAGTGTTATAGGATATTCATTGGAATTTTCATTTATTCTTTAAGTGTATAGGCATTCAAATAGAGCAAGAAAACACAAATTCGACTCGCCTGTTTCAAAATTCTCCGCTTTTCCTGCTCAACCGAGCTTATATTCATCCATCATATAACCTCATCGCTGCAAAACCGGGAGAATTCTTTCTAATACTTTGTGAAAAGATTTCTACCCGAACCGTGAACTTAGCGTTCATCCGAAGGCATTGCCTACAACGGCAAATTCAAACGCAAGGGTGACAAAAACCAATAGCCCGGTTATCGATCCATAAACAATGACCATGTTGGGGTCCTCGGCAGCAAACGATACACCGACACCCATGACAGCGCCCAGGGCGCTGAAAAGCAGGAAAACAGCCTGCACGATCGATTTCATACTCTCTGGAGCTCGCGTATAAGCAAGTTCGGTCCCTGCGACGATGGCCAAAATTTCTCCCAATGCGAGAAATACGTAAGTAGGCGTTTGGATTCCAATATTAACGTGGTTAGGCCTGTCCCCGGAACCGCACTTCAATGGATGGTTGAAACATGGTCCGCTTGTGTATATGAGGTGTTGAATCCCTGCTGAGTATCCCATTGCAACCGCGGCACAAAAAAGCCCCATAGCGATGCGGTGCTGAGGCGAGAAGTTTATTTTTCTCTTTGCTAGGAAGGGATAAATCCAGCCTTGGAAGAGGGGCAAGAGGACCATAACTGCGATTGGATTCAGATTATACATGATGTCGTTAGGGAGGCCGTGCGTCTGCATCTGGCCTGCTTGCGCCACGAGGCCGCTATCCATGATGTCTATGCAGAGCATGAGAGCTGGAAAAGGAAGACTGTCCAAAAAAATTAGCTGTTTTTCACAATGCTAGTGAGTAGATTTGGTTGAATCTGGTGGATATCTTACAACACTAAACAAGCACGGAGTGCGGCCTTCATCTCAGTCATCATGACTTCATCTTCATTTGGACTTGCAGAGCTATCTTGTTCAGCAGACGGTTGTCTTGCACCTCCTATTTGTTTTTGTTGGCGATAGCCTGTGGCCCGACGACGTAAGGTCTTGAATGCAGACGTAAGGACATTTCCGGACGGTGGGGCCGTTACTAGGAACATGTCAGCGTTGGACTCACTATGATCATCATAATGTGATGAATCGCTTACTGAAATGTGTAAATCCAGCTTGGAATGATGCTGCAGAGGCGACAATCAGGCAAAGGCCAATTAGATAGGCATACCCAAAGCCCCTTGTCTTTTCCGTTACTGTTGTTACGATACCAGCTAGACCGCCGACATTGATCATCCTGTTTGATTCGTTAGCAAGGCCCTGCCGTAGCAAACTCAAGATAGGACATACCAGTAGTTAACATTATATATATACTGAATTGTAAGTTCACGGCTCGTCACAGCTGATTTCCCATTCTTCAAAACCACAATTTGGGGTTCCTTTTCAGGGTATTGGTCAACTGTTGATAATCAGCGCTTTGCAAAAATCAAGATAGATTTAGATCCCGATGCCTACTAAGGAAAACTGTCATGTTAGGTCTCACAGCTCCTACGCCAAGGCCGATAAGAATAAGAGCCACTATGAAGCCGGGGAGACCGCCTATGCCATAAACCCGCTGCGAGAAAGCCGTACTGGTAATGACGGCTAATCCTAAGATATAAAAGCTAAACTTTCAGTTTTTTTCTTTAAATGAGGTATGGTCTGTAATGAACTACCAGATCTTACATATATCCAAGCTGGATTGTCCTACGACGGCCGAGCCAGCAGTCCGCCACCAGTGCCCCTACCAGAGGTGCGGAGTAGTTGTATATGAACCAGATATAAATTATCATCACTGCTCTTGACTGCCCCAAGCCAAGAGCTCCGGGGCGAACGGAGTCATGAGGAGAAAGCTGAAGGTAATTTTCTGCAAGATTTGTTAGCCCAATGTTGTATGTCAGTTTACATACAGGACGACACACGGAAAGGCTGGCTGGAGCCATAAAACGCTGCTCTCTCGAAGAAAATAACGCCTTGTATAAGCCACACACGAAGTGGGACGTGGTCTCTCACAGCTGGGAGATTTTGGTCGCTCAAGTTCGTGGACTCCTCGGATTGGGATTCTGGCTCCGTTTTCTCAGCCATGTTGTTGAAAATCACGGGGTCTCGGTGTCAATATATTGGTCAAAGAGTAGTCGATCGATTTCGTTTAGGAACGTGTTTGTAGGAGCAAAACAGGAGCAAATTATTTATGTGAGCTGGTTAAAATTCACCTGCTGCGTGATGAGAGGACTCCCACTTAACGTAGCTGACAAAATAAACAGCCTCAAGCTAGAAGAGAGTACATGCAAGGCCGGCATGCAAGGCTTGCATGTATAGATACTACAAAATGGGCTTTAGCACTAGTACCATTTCCTATATCCAAGGCTGCTTTACTGTCACTCATTGTTTGGAAGGCAATTGATAACAAATCTCATTCCTAAATTAATCTTAGGGGAGGAAATAAAAAAGTGCATGGAGATGCATTGACTGCAAACGGTATGATTAGTAAACAGTAAAGCGGCATTAGAAGTATTAGAAAATACGAGTAGTAGTACCAGAAACTCTAAAAACGCCATTTTACTACTAAGGTGCCATAATCCATTTCTTCCCCTAATATATCATGACTTGACCAGCTTCCTAATACAGCGGGGAGCACAAAATTCTCTTACGCTGCTAATGTATGAATGATCACTAAATGTACGAACGGAGATCCGAACAGAGCTTGATTTTTCTGATGTAGCAGGTAACAAGGATGTTTAGCGTTGCCGCCGGAACCCAATCTGATATTTACATAACAAGACAAGGTTAGCATTCTACGTAAGGTACAGGGAGTATATTACATTATTACCTCATCTGCATTTCAAGGATTATGAATAGCTAAAGCAAGTTCTTGATTGGATATGGTCATTTATGCTTAATTTAGAGACTAAACAACGAAACGACTTTACTCCGTACGTGCACGCTAGAACAAGAACGTTTCCGAAAGCCGGAGTCCATATAAGGCTGGCACCTCCGTAAAGGCACACAATCCCTGATGCAGATTTGGTGATAATACCTTGTAGCACTACTGCCGAGCGGTGCATCTAGAAGTACGGAGTACTCAAGTACGGGCATCTGACACACGCCACTGCTGTATCCAATAATATCTTTGTTCGTGGAAGATCAATATCAGCTTCGTTATGGAGGTCCTCCGTAATTCAGGCACCCCGCATAGCGGCAACGCTACTGTGCCACCGTACTGCAAATTAGGAGCTTAGACACTCGGGGAAACTTTAAGTGTTGTCAAAAGCTACGCGGCAGAGCTACGAATCCTTCCGGGAGGAGCCGCCGAAGTTTATGTCAAGGCATGACGAATATAGTAAGCGAGTCACGGCACTCAATATCTCCTCGGGGTCTTCTAGTTGACAACTAAGGTAGCGAAAGTCGCCAAACACCGGATGGAGACTGATGTTACAACACTAGAATATTAAAAGAGTCGGCCAAAGACATGGTTTCGATGATTGGTGGAGAAAGCATTGAGACTTGGTATGCAATACGGAGTACTTCGTACTTCGTATAAGGCGCTTCTCGAGTGATTAAAGAACCCCTGCTTGTTTTTCACGTAGGCTGCGGGTGTACACAGGCTGTTAAACAACCGCTGTTTCTCTAGCTTGGTGAAATTTGAAGTTACAGGCGTTGCTTTGCATTCTGAGCTGTTACAGAAAGTCAATTGTACTTTATCTAAAAAGTGTATTGTATATTTGCATTTCCAAGAGGATATGGCCAACTCTTATGCAAGGATAGCATAATACGTGCTGTAGAAAAACTGAATATCATATAGATATCCTAGCCGGTTTTGACTAAATAGCCCGGAAACCAACGTGAACTTTCCTCCAAGCATTGACATTCATGCACATATAACACGGATTTATTTCACGTGGGTTCGTATATGTATTAACATAACGCGCGCTCTATTTAGTTTCTGCTTCTAAGAAGTTTGCAATTCATCCAGGACCCATTTCACTCCATCGACAACAATATCCGGCTGAGTTAACTGGACAAAGTGACCACTCTCGTGCGCAAATACAAGCTTACCCTTTGTAGAGATCTTCAGCCATTCCTTCATGAGACCCTCATTCTTCTCATCAGCCGTCCTAATCAACTCTCTTACAGAGCTTCTCTCCTCCTCAGTTCCATTTCCCTTCGCAACGCCTGCCTTATACAACCCGCTCCAATCCCTACTCCGCATACCCCCAATCACATAAACCGGTTTGTCTCCGAATAGCGGCTGCTTTTTCGCCAGCTCCTTCTTTAGCAGCGTCTCGAAACTCGGTACGTACTCCTCAAAATCCTCTTTTTGCTCCTGCAGCTTGAACTTCTCCGTCGCTTCCTCACCCACAAACGCATTCCACTCCTCCTGCGTCAATTTATGCTCCGCCTTAATACCCTGGGCAGTGTATGCATCGAGGCCCGCTGAAATAGCTAAGAGATTCGCATCCCCTGGGTTCAGCACTTGAAGCGCGGTCTCGTGGTTAGCGTCGACGAGCACCAGGCCAGCGATATGCGGGCCGTTGCCCGTGAGGACGACGAACTCGCTTATGAGCACGCCGGCCCAAGAGTGCCCAACAATGATCAAAGGGTTCGAAATGGGAGCTTTCTCGATCAGAAGGGAGAGCTCCAGAGCGACGTTCTCGGCCGTGGGTGCGAGCGGCGAGAGGTCCGAGTTGCCATAGCCGGCACGATCGTAAGTGTAGCTGCGCAGCGAGGGAGGGAGCAGCCGTGTCACGGCCGCCCAGTTGAGGCTGCTGCTTGCCACGCCGGAGACGAACAGGACAACGGGATCTTTGGAGCTGCTAGGTTCTGGACCGTGGGTGTAGAGGGCGAGGGAGTGAGTGCCGATATTGACGAGGGTAGGGTTTGAAGGGGGGGTTGAGGAGGACATGGTGGGGTTATGAGGCTATGAGTTTCTGAGGCTTATAGAATTCTCAGTGGGGTGTTCTGTGATTTATAAGTCGGCTACACCGGCACTAGCGTGGTGTGGTGGTGGGGTGGGAGGAAGTCGTACTATGTCGTGATGGAGAGGCTATAGGGAGGAGCCTACATACGAAGTACAGGGAGTTTATAGTTCGCGCTTCACTGGGGGCAAGAATACTTAGCGTTGCCGCTGCTACTTCGTAGTACAGTATCCAAATATCGTATAGTAGGTACTTTGGAAGCAGATATAGTAAATTTACTCAGGAGCAAGGTAAAATGGAGGTTTGGTTGTCCCCACGTGATGGAGATGGAGCTGGTCCTAAAGTAGTTTAGCATGTATCGAGCCGATCTCAGCAAGCAACCGTAGCGTAGCTCTTCAAAATCAACGTCTTCACCTCAAATGGAACGATCCCCTGCACATTCGCACCACATACTGGTTGGCGGCAACGCTAAATATCTATGAGGCGGGTAGGAGACGGCGGGCGCCGAGCTTACAGTATGCTCATGTTTAGTGTCCAGGGGAACTATGGAGGTAGGTCCAAGTCATGTGCACTCCCATGACCATGGTGCAGTACGGAGCTGTATAACAGATATTACTATTACTATAGATATAGGTAAGCACATCTCAGATATGCGACTCTCTTCGCCCCTTGCCAAAGAAAGACGTTTGAATACTTGACAATTCTATCAACATGGCGATTGCTGCGGAATTATTGTCAGATCAACAAGCCGATGCGCCGGAGGCAATTCAGCTTGAAACCGACGGATGGGTCCCATGGGTCGCAGTTTCTGGCAGTTTGGGACTTCTACTATCTGTATATTTACGAACCCCAACACCCTTGTTTCATGTACGCGCCAGTACATCTGAGCAACTCTGGGATGCCGGCCTTCAAGTCGATCAAGATTGCAGTGCGCACGACTTTCTCAGAAGCATTGAAAGATCCCATCATCAGAATACTGCATTGCCAGAAGCATTGCATACATTCTGGCTATGTACCGACAGCATAGGGAATTGGATAACTTCCAGTGAGGGGGCTTCCAGTTCAGTTCCTGGAGGCGGGCTAGAAAGCTCTGCTGTCCCACGTCAGATCCTATGCACGGTAAAAGAGTCAGGAGGACTCCTTTCGCTACTTTTGGAGATCAGCGGAGAGAGCTCTCAGAACACAGCAAGATTTCTCAGTCAAATGGTCCATGTCACCAGACAATTGCTGGTTGCGACGACTGATGGGCGCACACTGCGGGACCTAGATTTGATCTGTGATATGGATCGGAGAGACCTGCAGCGATGGAACCAGCAACCCCCTTCAACTATAGTATCTACAGTCCACGAAGTATTCGGACAGAGGATGCTCGAGAGCCCAGGATCACAGGCTGTGGATTCTTGGGACGGCGGGCTTACATACGAGGAGCTTGACTCCCTGTCCTCACTTCTGTCCTCCATATTGCTTGAGGCCGGAGTCTGTTCGGGGGATTGCATTCCTCTTTGCTTCGAAAAGTCGCTCTGGACCGTCGTGGCGATGCTAGGCGTTCTTAAGAGTGGGTGTTCTTTCTTGCTCATGGATGTCTCGCACCCCACAAGTCGATTACAGACACTATCGAACGAAGTCAAGGCCACCGTTGTCCTCAGCTCATCTACTCAAAAAGACAGAGCAACCAATTTAGCATCCCGAGTCATTGTTGTATCCGATTTAACATTGCAAGCTCCTGCGAGAAAAGAGCGTCAGCAGGTTGAAGTTAGTCCCTCCGCTGTGGCACTTGTCGTCTTCACGTCAGGATCTACGGGCATGCCAAAAGGGATTCAAATCGAACACCAGTCGATCTGTTCCAGTCTGCTGGCTTTGGCCAAACTCTCCGGCATAAGCAGCCGAACTCGATATTTCCAATTTTCGTCTTACGCATTCGATGCCGCATACGGAGAGATGCTCATGACGTTGATCAGCGGCGGTTGTATCTGCATTCCTTCCGACGTAGATCGTCTGAATAACCTGGCAGAATCAATATGCACTCTCAATGCTAACACGATTCTGCTTACGCCTACCGTTGTGCGATTACTGTCACCGTCAGATGTCCCGTGTTTAACAACACTGATTTCTGGCGGAGAGCGGGTAACGCAAGATATCGTGGGGGTTTGGGGAGGTATACTAGACTTAGTTGTGGCTTACGGTCCTGCGGAAACCACAGTGGCATGCGTCGCCAAGAAAGCCCTTCCTGTGGACGATAATGCTATAAGGATTGGGCTTCCTCTTAACTCCCGTGCTTGGATTACACTCCTGGACAACCCGAATAAACTTGCTCCTATAGGAGCTGTAGGGGAATTAGTGGTGGAAGGCCCGGGAGTTGCACGGAATTACATTAACAATCACTTGGACAATACAAAATTATTCCTCGATGTCCCACCGTGGGCACAAGACTGGGATTCAAGCCTGACCTCGATGGGACGGTGCTATCGGACCGGCGACATGGCTCAACTCGCCGAAAATGGCGAAATCATTTTTGTAGGTCGACGTGACCGCCAAATTAAGCTTCATGGCCAACGGATAGAGCTGGAAGACATTGAAACTCGGCTGCAACAGCACACTCGACTGCCTGGGGCACATATAGTCCTGGAAGTGCTTGATATACATGGCACTAACACCCTGGTAGCTTTTCTTCATAACTCCAATATCCAGGACATATCCGAACGAAATCCTAATGGTGACACCGCAGACATGACCGAAGAGATGGCGCTAGAAGTCGAAGGACTTCGTGCACGCATCTCAGAAGAGCTTCCATCCTACATGTGGCCCGCCGTATGGATACCCCTCAAGGAACTCCCCCTGAGCCCCTCTGGGAAACTTGACCGGCGCATGCTCTTACGCCTTGGGGAGGATTATTATTCCAATTTGCGAACAGGGGATGGGGATGACGATGGCCTATCACCTATCGAATCGGCACTGGCCACAATCTGGAGACAAATTCTTCAACTTGCCACTCGAAATCTCACGCCAGATGCAAACTTCTTCCGACTTGGCGGGGATTCACTCCGGTCTATGAAACTAGTAACACTGGCCAACAAGGAAGGCTATCATTTGACCATGGAAAAAGTATTCAGGAACCCATCAATATCTGGCATGGCCGCGGCGATGCAGGCAGTTCCTGCTGCTGCTGCTGCTGCTACTGATGATGAATCCCACCTAGGCATCGTACCAGCCTCATCCTTACCTACAAAAGACGAGTCCTCTAAACTCTGGTCCCTGCTGGAAGAATACGGCCTTGACCAGGAACAGGTAGCGGGCATTTTCCCTTGCACAGCTCTCCAAGAAGGGTTATTTTCGCTTTCGCTAGCGCTACCCTCTTTGTACACCAGTCAGTTTGTATTCGATTTCTCATCTGCTGTGGACATCCAAAGATTCAAGACAGCATGGGAGAGTGCGATTAGCGCTTTTCCAATACTAAGGACAACGATTGTGCCGTCTTCTTCCAGCCTCATGCAGGTGGTACTTCGACATCCAGCGGAATGGACTGAGGTCAAACAAGAGCTTACATCATTCCTAGCCGCAGACAAAGCGGTTTCTTTTCGTCCTGGTCAACCTCTGGCTAGGCATTACCACATACAGGATCCATCATCAGGTCAATCTCATCTGGTTTGGACGCTCCACCATGCAATATTCGATGGGTGGAGCTTGGAGTCTGTAGTCAATCATATTCGCCGTGACTATTACCACCACGCAGAGACTGTGCGACCAACAGGAAGCTTCGAAAAATTTGTACAGTTTTGCCAGGATTTAAACCGAGGTGACTCTGATCTATTTTGGAAGGAGCAGCTGAAAGATGCACCAACACCATCATTTCCCAACCTCCCAAAGGCCGGGCATCTGGCAGCAGACGGATCTTGTTTGCGGTACACCATGCCAACCCCAACAGCGGCTACCCTAGGGATCACTACAACGATTATGGCTAGAGCGTCGTGGGCTCTACTGCTCTCAGAGTACGAAGGTTCAGACGACATCACGTTCGGAAATGCTCTTCACGGGCGGAATTCTCTGCCTCCTGAGCTACAAGATGTCGTTTGCCCCACCGTCACAACTCTGCCCATTAGGGTAAAAGTTGACCGCACCCAGACAGTTAACGGCTTTCTAGACGGCCTCCAAGAGCAATTCTCGACCATGATTTCATATGAACAGTTTGGCCTCTCACAAATTCTGGCCATAAACCAGGATGTCAAAAATGCCGCCTCGTTTCGTACCCTCCTGATTGTCCAAGTCGCGGACCCCGAACCCTTGGATGAGGAATATATCAGGCTGGAGGAAGTTGAAAGATCCCTGCACGAATACCCATTGGTTCTTACGCTTATGCCTGGAGAGTCGCAGATTGAGATAATCGCCACATTCGACAGCGCTGTCATCTCGCCTCCACAGGTTCAAAGGATTCTTGAACAATTTGAGCAGGCATTCCACGAACTTAGCACAGTGGCTAGAGACACTAAAGTCGGTAACCTAGACTTCGCGAGCAAAGCAGACAAGTCAACAATGTTTCGGTGGAACGCTCGCTCTCACAAGGCTTTTGAGGTATGCGTCCATGAGATGATCCAAGAGCAAGTAAAACGTTCCCCAGCTTCTCCAGCTATATATTCCAGGCAGGGCAGCCTAGATTATGCGGCCTTAGATAGGTTGTCTGATGGCTTAGCGGGAGAGATGCGGCGATTCGGTGTAAAACGAGGCAGTATTGTTGGTGTCCTATTCGAGAAATCACAGTGGGCGCCAGTGAGTATATTAGCCATCATTAAAGCAGGTGGCGCATTCGCTCCCTTGTCACCGACAAATCCGCGCGCACGCCTGGAAGACATTGCTCGCGAAGCTAATATCAACGTTGTCCTCTGTTCTCCACTGCAAAACAAACTCTTTCCCAATCCACCTTGGCAGACTATTATCGTCGGCGACGACACAGCCAGCTCTTTCCTACCCGATGCAGAGGCCCAAAGTAGAGTTGCGACTCCGGACAGCCTGCTTTATGTGCTTTCCACATCAGGAACTACGGGTACGCCAAAAGTCTTTGCAGTACAGCATAAGAGCTTTGCGACTGGTGCTATAGCTCGCGCGTCTTTGATCAGACGGGGATCTGATTCTCGCGTGTTGCAATTTGCACCATTCGTCTTTGACCCGAGTGTTGAGGATATATTGACCACCCTAATGTTCGGTGGCTGTGTCTGTGTGCCATCAGACGAGGATATCATGGGTGATATCAGTGCGTTTATGAAGACGGCGCGTGTCAATTTTGCTAATATCACTCCTTCCGTGGCCTATACATTAAAGCAAGACCAACTGCCAGATCTGGAAATCCTGCTCCTCTCCGGAGAAAGTCCCGACCAAGCTCTGGTAGACAAATGGGATGGCAGAGTACAACTGATGAATGGATATGGGCCGAGCGAGTGTTCCGTTAAGTGCAGTATTAACTGCCACTTGTCACGCAATGACCCGAGGAACATTGGTCACAGCGCTGGAACTAGCTTATGGGTCGTGAAGCCCGGGAACCACAATCGCCTCGCTCCTCTTGGGGCAGTGGGGGAACTTGTCATAGAAAGCCCAAATCTAGCAAAAGGTTATATGAACCGCCCCGCAGCCACAGAGGAGAAATTCATCATCAGTCCACCGTGGCTGCGCGACTTTCGAGACGGTCATGAAGCGCCAGTATATAAGACGGGTGATCTGGTCAAGTACTTGGAAGATGGTAGTATCGTGTACATCGGTCGTGCGGATTTGCAACTCAAACTACATGGACAGCGGCTCGAGGGTGAGGAGGTCCGGCAACGCATCCAAGAATGCCTCTATGATGAGCAGCTCCAGGTGATTGTCGATACTGCAAGATTCGAGGGTCAGGATTCGGACGTTCTTGTCGCGTACCTGGCTCAGAAGGGAGAGTACCGGACAAGTGAAGTAGAGCTAGATCCTGCACTACAGCAGCGCCTGATGGCAATGAAGGAACAAATGATTCGCCAACTTGGGAATGTTTTACCAAAGTACATGATACCATCCGTATTTCTGGCAGTTTCAAATATCCCTGTTACCGCCAATGGCAAGGCGGATCGACGCGCACTCCGAGCTCGAACTCTGCGACAACGTCTTGAGCCCCAGCTCCTTCTTTCTGGAGACAATCCAATAGAACTCCCTGCTTCAGAAGGAGAAAAGCTGCTGCATAGTCTCTGGCAGAAACTTCTAGGATTAGATGGCGAGCTATTCGGAGCCAATGCTCACTTCTTCGAGCTTGGTGGCAGTTCTTTGATGGCAATCAAGTTGGTGGCTGCTTTACGGGATCTAGGGCACACTCTCTCGGCACAGCATATATTCGCAAATCCAATCTTGTCCAATATGGCTGCTCAGATGGTATATTCTAAGAAGACAACAACAGTGGGTCCGTCCAGGTTCAGTCTACTGGGGAAAATTGGTCGCAGTGTCAACGAACTGAGAGAAAGTCTTGCTACTTACAACATCGAAGAGCACGATGTTGAAGACGCATATCCCTGCACAAGACAGCAGAGACTTTACATGGAAGAGGAGATGGTTTCGCCAGGAGGGACCACTTTCCGGCACATTGTGCCACTGCCGGAAAACACAGACTTGATCAGGCTTGAGACTGCATTGCGGCGTGTTGTACGAGCGAACGCATTTCTGCGGACTCGAATTATACCACTGTCATCACATTTAGTCCAGGTTGTGCTGACGGATGACTTTGTTTGTCGCCAAGTGGAGATCATATCGTCACTCGTCTTGGAGGATCGAAAAGTATCGTGGGGTTTTGGACAACAGCTATCACGATTCAGCATCGTGGATGGAGGGGTCTCTCAGCCTCGATACCTCGCCTGGTCCAGCAGCCACCCTGTGTTCGATGGCTGGTGCCGAAAGTTGCTATTAGAAGACATCGACTATACATATTACCACAATGATCTCCCGCCACCCCGGCCGCAGTATAACAAGTTCATCGATTATGTGTACGAACTGGATACAGATGAAGCTAGTTCCACGCTAGTGAAAGAACTCGAAAACATACAATTCTGGAATTACTTCACTTTAGACGGCACGCGGATCCCACGTATCACTCACTTTTTGTCCCTCGGCATTGACTTTCCGGCAACTCTACCAAGTGGATTGTCCTATGCGACAGTCCTGCTCACGGCGTGGGCCATAGTTGCAGCACATGTCGAAGAACACGACCATTTCCTATTCAACATTCTGTTGGGTGGTCGAGATGCCGGGTTCACAGGAATAGAGAGCCTCATGGGGCCTACAAGCACCACAGCACCTTTGGCCACCAACGTGAACAGTGAACTTACTTTCCGAAGGCACGTGGAAATCATACAGAAACGAGTTGGCGAAGCCGGTAGTATGCAGCACTCGCCTGAGCTGGGCGACAAGCTGCATCGTCTGCTAGCGTCTGCCCCGATTCTAGTCGTCCATCCTGCCGACGATTACGTGGAAGCACCAACAAGGTACCTCGGACTGGTCAGAAGCAGCGCGGAGATGGTTCATGAGGCGGCAAACGCAATGTTCATGAACTTCCTCCTCCGCACTGGTAACGCCGGGGTAGATCTTCTTCTCGAGATTGACCCAACCTTCTTTCCGCAGGATAAGGCGACGCGGTACCTTTGCTATATGGAACAAGTTCTCGTGCGTGTTTTTGCCCCAGGGGGTCTGGATCTAACAATTAAAGAAATGGATTTGGGTTCCAGTATACTTACGAGCTCTGTGTCAGTAAGCACTGACCTTACTTATTAGAATGTAGACCAGAGGGAGCCTGAAACCGGTTGGTGCTATATGTTTTGTTGATTAAGAGAATATCATGGTGATAATTGAGTTTTCGTTTGACTCCTGTGCATGCAATACAAAGTGCTCTTAGTCGTTTATTGGTAGTCTATAGCTTCTCAAGAATACAAACCTTAGTTCCACTCGTTCCTAACTTTCTTAGTCTTCCCTACAAGAACACTTTTTAAAAGATGTACTAGGATTCATCATCACGAATGATGCTCAAAAAGATCCCCTATAATTCAGAGAAGCGACGGCTGTTGAAATGCAACGAAGCCACTGACGAACTGACAGCGGGCACTTGCCCGATTTTGGGTCGAAGCGGTTGGAATACAGGGGGTGTTAGGGGTCCTGCTAGCTGGGGGCTGGTGCTGACACCCCCGCAATATAGTGCAGTAATTTCCCAATGATCGACATCTTCACCGCACCTCGCTCCAGGCAAGAGAAAAAAAGTCTTTCTCTCCTTTCTCTCCTTTCCAAGACTTCTCAGCAAGAAGCAATTGAAGAAGAATTCGAAAATCCAAGATATAGTATGCTCGAACGATATACTTACCATATTACCAACGCCCGAACCTTCCGCTATATCATATTATATTAATAGGCGCTGGCGCCGAGGAAGAATAGAAGGCTGATCTCAAGCCTTACTTCAACACGGGCTGCAAGCATCTAGACCTGTATCACCACATCAACCTACGTGCACGACGGCACGGCGCCCTTCACGATCAACACATCTTATCTCGTCTCATCTCATTCCATGCCCCATAACACCTTCACCCCCCCTCCAACCCTCCTCACGCCCGTCCCGACAATCCAGCTTCTCCAAGCAAACACACCACCCCCAAGATGCCCACATACCTAGTCCACGGGTTCCGCTGGCAGCGCGCCATGATCCGCATCCACATCATACTCAACAACCTCGACGACGCAGCCGCAGAATGGATCATGGCCCCGGCGACCTCGGCCACCTTCCTCAACTCCTTCTACACCCTGTACGATTTCCTGCCGCCGAGCAATCCCCCACCACAATCTTACGCGCTGCCGGCGCCGCATACACAGGTTCCTGTGAGTGATAATGCTGGGGGTCGGCGGACGCTCACGAAGCGGAATTCCAGTTCGCGCTCTTCGCTCAATTCGCTTTTGCAGAGCGGTAATGGTAATGGTGGGAGGCGGGGGAGTTTGAAGAGGCCTGCGACGATGGGGGGGAAGAATGGGACTATGAATGGCAATGGTAATGGCAATGGGGCGGCATCGCTTGGGAGGAGTATGGGGTCTTCGGGCGGCAGTGCGAGTACGATGCAGGTGCAGGTGCCGATGCAGCGGATAGAGGAGAAACGAAAACAGCCTGCGTTTAATGATTGGAGTGCGGTGAAGCTGCTCGAGCAGTACGATCCGGATGACATGGATGCTGTGAGCCAGCCGCACGCGTACGTGGGGGATTACATGATGGAGGTCTCGCTGGGCGTGTCGTTGACGGAGGAGATGGCCAAGTATGAGGCGCGGGTGAAGGGTGAAGAGGATCTACTGGGTTCTGCGAGCGCGGGAACGCTGGGAGATGGGATGAGCGCGAGGGAATTTCGACGGAAGAGTAGGCGCTTGGGATGGCTGGAGAAGTTGAGGGACGGGTTACAGAAAGGTGCGGATATTGGATGGTTTGTGGTGGTTGTTGGGGATGAGGAGAGAGCTCCTCCTGATGTGTGTATGAGGGGTAGTGTGAGCACTGCGAGTGGGGAGGAGTCCTATATACGATCCCCGCCGAGGAGTGCGAAATTACGGGGGTTATTTGGCAGGAGAAAAACTATTCCTGAGGAGTAAGATTTTTGTAGAGGTACCATTCATTTAGAGTGACGATTTAGCAAGGTGTTTAGAAGGGTTGGAAAAGTAACATGGAACGACATAATCTAAATAGATATACCCTTGAAGCTTCAATTATAATACTTCAGTCGTTTCATTGCTGCCCCGCATAATCCCTCTTCCAAATCCTATCCCAACCCTCCTTATCCACCGCAAACTCCCTCACATAATCACTCTCCAATTCATGGGTTCTCCTCCCCAACAACACCAAACTATGCAATGGCCCACCCAACTCCTCGTCAGCATTGCAAAGCTGTTTCAATGTCCCACTAACAAACTTCTCCGTCCTTCCCCCAACCCTCGCAACGCCCACCGCCAAACTCTCTTCCGTATACACCCCCGCCTGGTCTTGTCCCTCTTCCCGCTTCACCTCTTCAATCTCTAGCATCTGCCCCGCACACTGGCCAACAGTCATATACCTCGGGTCCTCATAAACCTTTCTCCCCCTCGCCATATTCTCCAAACTCTGTTCCTTGACCTTGATATCCAGCAGAATAAGCGTATGCAGCCCAATCGAGCGATTCTCCCGAATCCGATCGTAGAACGAGGCCGGTTTCCAGGAGTCGGTGAAGAACACCATCGATACCGTCTGGCCGAAGTTGTAGAGCTGGAGCCCTGTTGCGCCGACGGCGGACATGATTGATGCGTTCGGGATGGTGGAGATGGGAATATTGAGGGAGCGGGCGCGGAGGACGAGGTCGGTGTGTGTCGTTGCGCTTTTTATACCTGTTAGTAGGAGAAGGGACCAAAGGGGGAAGGGGAATGGAAATACCCAAAGGGATCGCCGACTACTAAGAACGCTACATCGACGTTTTGTGCATCGTGGAGGATGTCGTCGCTGACGCTTTCGACCATCTCGCGATCGGCGATGATTACTTCTCGCCCATAGTATTGTTCCTACTGTGCATCAGCGTCAGCTCTGAAACAGTCTCGAATGCAAGGCTCTTACCAGAATACTCTTGTCGACTAGGAGGATGGATGTATATGCTTCGAGGTAGACGCGGGATGCTTTCTTGACGATGGCAAGTCCTTTGACAGTGATATCTGTCTCATCAGAGAGGCCGAGGCCAATCAAGTATAACATTTTAAATAGCTTGTTGTGATATGAACAGAAATGACAAATTAATTGGTGTGGAGAAATAAATTTCATACCCCTCCATTTTCTGCCATCACACCGCCTTCGTAGCCCCAAATATTTCAAGCTCTCCACATCCGCATCCCCTATCCATTCACAACCACAACACCATCCCTTACAAATCAGCAACCGCAACAATGGCATCCAAAAAAGGCGCCTACGAGACGACAGCCTCCGACACGGACTTCCGCAAAAAGTTCGACAGAGCCGAATACGCCGAAAAAGCGGCCGCGCGCGAAGCCCTCGAGAAAGAAGAATCCAAAGCGCGCTACGAAGCCAAGCTCGCGGGCAAGAAATACTACAAGCCCGCATCGGGGAACGAGGTGCTGACCGAGGCGCGCAACTCGCGTCTCGACGTCTCTGCCAATGTCGGCAAGATCGTGCTCATGCCGGCGGGGGCGGCGACGGGGAAGAGGGGGAGGGGCGCGGGGTTCTACTGCAAGGATTGCGATTTGACGTTTAAGGATAATCTGCAGTGGGTGGAACATGTTAATAGTAAGCAGCATTTGCTGGCGATCGGGGGAGAGTGGGGAGGTGAAGAAGGCGAGTGCGGAGGAGGTGCATGAGAGGATCCGGATGGTGT
>QGMG01000179.1:0-46134 GCA_007825325.1 Lachnellula cervina | reverse complement strand
GTATTTATCAGCTAGTCCACACCAGGCAAACATTTCACTATTTCCATCGCCCCCTTATTCAAGTAGCCGTATATTAGGCTACAAACCTAATATACGGCTAAGGCTGAAACGAAATAACATATTCTCCGTAGTAGGTAGATTTAAAAATAGAAATGTCCACTGTTCGATATTGCGCCCCACGCCCCCTTCGCCTTCGTTAATTTAAGCCAATCAGAGCCGTCCCAGATGTCTGCGCCCCCAATCTTTTGCAGAGCCACGACTTTGGGCTAGGCTCCCTTTCACGATGAGCCTCAAATTACGAAATCTGTTGATGATTGTTCTACGGAGATATGGCTCACTCGTAATTATTGTGCGTAAATGTGATTAGGCTCGTAAAAGCCTCTTGTCGACCTGCATATATAGTCTGCTGGATCTACGTTTTGTTTTGTTTCTCTTCATTCTGCATCTCATCTCATCTCGTCTCAGCTCCATTACATATTTCAACATTTTAAACAAACATAGTCTCTTGCTCAAAACCTGACTCTTTCGCTCTCAAACCTCAACAATGTCTCCCTCCCTCAAAACCATCATCCCCGTAGCACTGTTGGCTTCCACCGCCAGTTGCTTCAGCTTTCTCTACCCCGTGCCTGGCTCAACCAACTTGACCGTCGCAGATGGCGACACATTGATCGTATCATGGGACACGAGCTTTTCTGGGTCCACGTCTGACATGGCACTCAACTGCGCAAAGACCCAAGATTTCACCGGAAAGTCAATCCGTAAGCGTCCCTTGATTGATCCTCCCATGCCCAAAAACTTACAATCTCCCAGACACCGGTATCCAAACATGGACCAATGTCTCAACCTCCCTAACCTACAACGTCAAATCCGACTCTAGCTACGACGACAAGCAATTCTGCAAAGTCTGTGCTGGCTCTGCCGGTGAAGCCTGCTCGGGTGTTTTCCGCGTCACGCCCAAGGCAGCCGGCCATTCTTCTACGGCTTGGAGTATTAGCGGAAACGCGCAAGCGGCGTCGTCTTCTTTGGCTGCGCCTTCGAGTACTGTCTCTTCTACCCCGGCACCCGCTTCGAATGGCACTGCTTCTGCACCGGGCTCTTCTTCAAATACCACGACTCTAGTCCCGCAAGCCTCTGCTCCTACTACTGCTCCAGCTGCTTCTTCGCCGTCGTCAAAGAGTGGTGCGGTTCAGTTGCAGGTGTCGGCGTTTGCTATGGGAGCGCTTGCGTTTGTTGCTTTCGTTGCTTTGTAAAGGTGGGCTGATTCGGATGTATTAGAGGCGTTTGGGGTTTGTGTAAATGATAGCATATTTTGGAAAGAAAGCATTGGACATGGAGTTGTGCTACATTCTCTGATAGCGTTTTATACCACATGTACTCTTTTGTTGGAGATATCATTGCACTTTACTATCGATAGATTTGACTTTTTAGTAGAACAAAGAATTATCCGCGTCTTTAAACATAGAATAATCTAGACCTTCTGCTTGTTTTGATGATTTTAGACATCTATAGCCCCACGAGTTTAAGTCTCAGTCGACTTATATTCTCACTTATCCGCTTTTGCACCCAAATTTCAGAAGTTTCAGCGGTCCTCCGCGAGGACAATTCTTCCCATAACACACACTACTGATATCACAAGGTATGGTGCTTTGGACTACCAGCTGATATGGGTTTCTGAAATTTACCTCATTCTTTGTTCTCGTCCAGTACTTTTAGATAGGATTTGGCGCTTGAACAATCGATGTGAACGAGTCTTTGTGAGTCTTTTCATGCTCTAGAATATGGCCTAAACCGACGAGTTCTTTATCTGTTTATCAATCACCATAATTTTAATTTCACATAACTCTTGTAGAAAGTTTCCCACATGTTGTCTTCGTCATTTTTACTCAAGATGCTTCAGCAGCTGTATATATAACACTAAATGGAGCGCATATCATGTGATGGAGGACGCTGAAGTCCAGCGGCGGCGTACCACGAGATCTAATGTCAGGATTGCAACGGCAACTAGAAACATATTCTCGAGGCCGATGGCAGATGTCGTGAGAGATACGAAACATAGATACGCAGAGGCGTCTGAAATTTCTTACCGCAGATCTAATAACCCTTCGACTTATGTTACAACATCCGGCCCAGACAAATCCAACATCGGAACAAGTACGCGACTAGATATATGGCAATGCTTACGCTTTCTAGATCCAAATAAAGGTACCCCGACAAAACTAATCGATGTCTATTTGGAAGAGCTTTGCACCCACGCAAACCAAGGACTTAGCAGAATTACAGGAATCGATTGTTACTCTCCCGGAACTGATCCACTATTTTATGCTATACCCTGCGGGGATATTGGAAACTCGGGCAGAGATGGATCCCCAATCAAAAGGTCAAGGAGGGATGTTATCCTTACAAGAAGACAATTCTGGAAATTACGCTACCTATTTATACCTATCATATATTATTTCGGTGCCACTGGTTTACACCGGGAGTTTCATATGGATCTTTGCGCAGTATCGCCTGGTAAGTTCATCAAAAGATGTTGACTTCAGTTAAACATGACTGCTGCTTCTGCACAGAAATATACTAACACCCGAACGTATCTATACAGAAGCCAAAACTATTGATTATATCAGCTCTGATGTAGTAAGTACTCCTTCAAATCTAACCTGTCACAACATCTCACTTACGTTCACTTAGGATAGTGGTGATCCACACGGGCGGAAGATTCAAGTCGCCATTGGACAAACAATCCAAGAGCTCACAAGCTTAAGCGATGACTTCTCCCAAAGCCCACACCAGACATTCATTCCGAGTGAATGGCGAGTGAGAACAGATGCAGGTGAGAGACAAACAAGAGGCAGCGCTGACTGTGGCGTATACGCAATGACGCATGCCCTGTACCTTGCGTACGGCTATGGTCTAAATGCTCAACGAGGAACTTTTGCTTCAGGACATCAAGACAAGATGCTTGATAGGAGATATAGAATCGTGCAGGAACTTGCTAGTCACTGCATATATGAATCTAAGAGCTCCAACAAGGCACCTCCGGGTACTAGACTCTGTGATTATCCAGTTCTCGAATCAGTACCCTCGAGTTCACCCTCGCAAGGATGGAAGCCCATTGACTCCATCGCGCTCTCTGAACTCTCTTCAGGGGTCCGGAATAGGCGATCCTGCTATGCGGAATGCTCAGAACAAGAGACATTACAGAAACATTGCCAGAGAAATAGTAGATCCTATCCTGGTTATGACAATGTTTATCTAAATCCAAATAATGGGTTACGCGAGTTTAGAGAATGGGTGGAGATGATGGACGAGTGCAGGCGTCTTCGTCGTTACCAACACTCACGGCACCGGCCTTTGCCGTTTCCAGGAAACAAGCCTAGGGCATGGGTAAGTCCAAAAGGACGGGGAAAAGTATATCCAGCTCTTTGGTGAGAGATTTAAGCTTAGGTATCATTTATGTAGGTGCCTAAAATAGTGCTTAAAGTAATGCTTAAAGTTCAGCTCTGGCAGTTCAACAATGATTAAATATAGGTGCTGTTCTATTTATAATATCAGAAGCATGATTCTTCAGCTATATTTTGAGCTCCCTCATACACGTCTCCGCAATTTTTGATGATTGACTTGGGCACTTGTATCGGTGGTATCTTTGCTTGTAAATGCACTTTATATAGTTTGCTACTGTCAAGAGTGGGATGTTTCCTTGTTATCTACGGAGTATGCACTTAGTTTTCCGAACACATCCGCAATTGCCAACCTTCTCCCCCAATGACATTCCGTCGAGATATACTTGACCACATTTCAGACGCAGTCATTTTCATTAAATCAAATCATTAGAATAATAGGCTTCTATTCTGTGGTAAACCACGTGACAGGCCAATAAGGTGTGAATCGTTGCTTATATGAGAGCGAGAACTACCTAGCAAGTCTAAAACATTCAATTATATCTCTTTTCTAGGTCCACGCGACTCTTGAACTTTTACTATCTCTGGTTACTACTCTCGATTGCGTCACTTGACCAGCTTTGAGTGCAAAGCAAACGTTACCCCACCTGTTCTGCTGTTGAACCCCAATCAACTCTTTTATCTTCCACTTGCCTTTCTAACAACTTGACTATCAGATTAAAACATAGGAAATATGTCAGTCAAACCGTGGCAAGAAATCAGGGATGCGAAGAAAGCAGAACAAGACTCCCAAATTCCCACAGCATGGAAGATCCGCCCGGAAGATTTCCCCCCGGATGGGACAGTTGACCTTCGGCCAGTGGCAGCCAGCTCTGGGATACTGTCGACGCGTGAGCTGAAGATCACTGGAGAGGAGTACGATGCCACATCTTTGGCTGCAACCATCGCCCAAGGAATGTATAGTGCAGAGGAAGTTGCGACGGCATTTTGCAAGCGCGCTGCGATTGGCCATCAGCTATGCAATACTCTCACCGAAATAATGTTCCAGGATGCTATTGAAGATGCCAAAAGACTAGACGTTTATTTCAGGGAGACTGGAAAGACCATTGGCCCCCTTCACGGCTTGCCAATGACATTCAAGGTGAGCAACCGGCAATCTCTCCTAGTGCTATTCAAACATTGTCTTGAAAATTAATGGTTGAAAAAGGAGTGCTTCCATGTATCTGGTTATGATGCTTGCAATGGTTATATTTCGCGGGCTTTCAACCCTTCTACTTCAACCACGTATATTATCGAGTTGGTCAAAGCAGCTGGCGCGGTTGTGATTTCAAAGACCAATGTGCCACAGACAATGTTGGTGTGCGAGACAGATAATAATGTCTTTGGCCGGACAAGGAATTCGGTTGTGAGCCATTTGACTTCTGGCGGAAGCAGTGGCGGTGAGGGGTCAAATATGGCCTTCAGAGGCTCTGTGATTGGTATTGGAACAGATGTTGCTGGGTCTATTCGGTCAGTACAAATACCAAAGACCACGTTCCATGAAATTACTAAATTTCTGGTCTCAGCATACCAGCAGCAGCAAATGGTGTATATGGATTCAAGCCGACATGTGGCGTCTTACCATTCATCGGCTATGCAGCGTCAGGCTACACCGGGGTCAATTCCGGAATACCAGCGACTCTAGGTCCCCTGGCAAACTCAGCTCGTGACCTCGCTCTCTTGGTTCGAGTAGTTCGAAATGCAAAACCGTGGCTGGTGGATCCAGCCGTGATCCCAAACATATGCGAGCAGGGAACTTCAACCAGGAAACCAATTATCGGAGTAATTTCTCAAAGCGGCCTGACGCCTCATCCACCGGTGCAAAGAGCAATAAAAGAAGCTGCTGCAAAACTCCAAGGTGCCGGCTTCGAAGTTAAAGATTTCACTCCGCCCAATTTCGCGGAAATCCGGACTGTGACTCAAGAACTATTGACCCTAGATTCGTTGTCTTACCAAAAGGGTGAGCTCAGCAAGGGTGGAGAACCGGTAGTTCCATCGGTGCATAGTATTGGGTTTTGGGATATTCCAGGGAAGACGCAAGAAGAGACTTGGACTTGGAATACGAAGAGACTTGCGTTTTGCAAGGCTATGTTGGATAAGTGGCAGGAGGCGAAAGTCGACGTTGTTATATGTCCGGCTGGACCATACACTGCCGTTCTTCCTGGAGGATGGACTCATGACTTATATACCGTCGCATGGAATGCTATGGATGTAAGTGCTAATGCTCCTTTGCGCGTCTTCAACACATCTGACAGGTTTCTAGTACCCTGCAGCAATCATTCCATTCACAAAAGCAGACCCGAAACTTGATCCTCGGGACTTATCTTTTGCCGCTTTGAGTTTGACGGATAAGATAAACGAAACAAAGTGTATGCTGTTCATCCTTGTTAACTGATTTATGCTTAATATAACTAGATGATCCGCAACTCATGGCCGGTGCACCAGTTGCACTACAGATTGTAGGGCGTAAGTATGGAGACGAGCAATTGCTGAAGGATGTGGAGACTATTGATGCAGTGTTAAATGCATAAGTGTTCGAGTGAAATCTAGTTCCACTAGGACGTCGTCTCTCAAGATAAAATAACCCACATTACTGATTGTGAACGAGATATTTGCATTCCGTCTGCTTGAACTCCCAATCTTGCATCACTTCTTCCGATTGGCTTCTAGCTTTGTCTCATGCTGCCGACGCTCCTAAGGACCCCAGAGGTTGAAAAAGTAAGCGTGAGATATCTGAACTAGAATATAGCGGGGGGGAATAAGGGTACTGGTTATTGTGCCTCCACTGGAATGTTTGCCCTTCCCTACCCTGCGTCTCACTTGAGCCGGGCCGCCTTTACTCAGAGAACGGTGTGGGGATACGTTGATCACCACGTAACAGCAGCGCAGATAGATATTAGTAATAACTAAAAGCAGCTTACTGCTTTGGTTTATGTCTCGAAGATCTTATGGGAACAAAAAATAGAATGCCACTGGTTTGGGGCTTGAAGAATGGCATGCTTTCTAAAATCCAAGACGTGAATGCATGACGGTAAGCAATCTAGACCAGAATAATTTCCTCTTCAACTACATTGCTGAACATAGAGCTGTTATTTTTCGGTGAGAAAAGCTTTTCGCTGAATTCTTTCCCTGCAAGAAGCCCCATCCCCAAAGGGAGCTCGGCCGCCACAGAAAGTGACATACCAACTCGCTCGAAGGTGGAAATTTCTCCCTCCCGCTTTGACACGCTTCTAAGCACAAGGAATACGTCTTCACGTGATGCGAGATGTCCATCAATTGTGCCCACGAGAAGAGCGGAGAATGTCTCCGCAGCGGAGCTCAATTTCTTCCCACTCTCATCACAGATGATGAGTTTCACCATGTCCCCATGGTGAATTGCATACCTTTCTCCATGAACATATGCATAATCTTCATCGCCCGTGGTTGTTTCTTTGAGAGTGATGCTAAGTCCATATACCACTCGACCCCTCGCAACGATGTTCCCAGACGCCACTTGCCCGTAAGGATCCAAGGTACTAGGTTCGGTAGAAGCTTCCAAAACCTCAATAGCACTGCGGAAACCGGAAATCTGGGGAATTCTTACTGGACCTTCGACCGAGACCGAACTCCAGCTGGGAGCCCTCCAAGCCTTGGGCCTTCGAACCTCGATCACGTCGTAGCGACCAACACGATCCCGGTCATCTTCAATGCTCCAGATCAAGGATCTCGCAAGGTTAGAACGCCACAATCCTGCCAGGTACTGTTCGTTTGGATTGCCCACTCGCTCGAACGCTGCTACAAATTGTTTTGCTAGCCCAGATATAGCAGGCAGCCTGTCCTCCTCATATCCTAGCTGACGCTCCGAGGCGTGGGTCATGACTTCTACCCATTTTTGATAGATATCACTTAATGACAGAGTCTCAACCATATCTGGTTTCCTGATAGAGCGATTGCTGGCCTCGTCGTCTGGCTCGATTGGTGCAGAGCTGAGACCACACTCGCAATGTCGCCATTCATTACATTCCCAGACGAGTTCATTTGACGTGTAACGGAGGATTCTGTTAGACAAAAACCCTTCTTGCAGTGTCCATGCTCGGCAGTTGATAGGTTCAGGTTTATCTGACCCTCGAGTCATCTCGGCGTAATTGTCGTGGAGGCGGGCAAGATGTTTTCGGACATATATCGTCATGCCATCTTTGTAAGGTATTTCCTCGGGGGGCATGCCGTATGCTTGCTTGTTAAAAATGCCGTCCGCGTTGCCTGCGGCGTTGCTGCCTGCAATTGTCAAGTAGGCATTGGAATAAACCTCACACATTCTACTCGACTCCCTCGCCCAATCATCCGCGTCTCCTTGAATTATACAGAGCGCGTCAATCCATAAGTACTGTAGTCCCAACCGTCGGGTTATCGTTACAGCATCCCGTAGTGTCTTGGGCAAGGATGTAAAGTCGATGCATTGCTGGTGTTTCTGATAGGTTTCAGGCGTCGTCTTCAGTACAGGATGGACTTTTGGGTCTCCCCAGCAGTAGCTTAAAGCGACATATTGACCCCGTAAAGACTGAGATTCAAGTAGGAAAGGGTCTTGTTTGCCTTCAGCCCCAACGTTGATTACGCGAGTAGGCAACGGCGGCTCAGCTCCTAGTTGACATGCCGGGTGAGTTTCGGTGCAGGTATTCAACCAGGAAGAGGCAAGGCGGAAGCAGGAGTCCGAAAAGGAGGACTCTGCAACTTCGAGGGCCGGTCCAATGGAAGTTGAGACATCGGTCTTCTTTGTACTGAGACCTAGGAATATTTTAGTAAAGGACAACTAGTCGATTTCAAACAGTCGTATGAAATAGGCACGTACTACTTGGCCTCGAAAACAACTCCAAGTATATTGCCTCTCTCCTCCAGAACAACCGTAACGGCTTCCCAAGTGCCATCTGTATTTCCACCGACTGGCGATCATCCTTAGCATCCCAATTAATCTTATGAGAGGATAAAGCGTTCAATATCAAAGTACACTCCGCGCACGACGAGGCTGCAATAGACGCCTTGAGATCGCCAATGGTCACGAAGCAGACAGCACGTTGGCCAGGAGGGAGAAGCGAGAGGGTTTCCGGTTGTAGGTTCAAGCAGCCATCGCATCTCGCCATTATTATAGTCTCTCGTGTAATATCAAAGCTCTTGTTGAAGTCTGGGCAGGAATCTTCCAATGTCGTTTTGAAACCTTCGCGTACATACAGCTGCGGCGCAGCAGCGGGGCTCGCGTGCGCTTAAGCCCCTGGTGCCCCTATAATTTTAGCGACCCCCAGGACCGTCCCGTCTCCTGTAAGGAACCTCCGGAAAAACGTTCTCCCAGCACCCCTTTTCCCCTCAGAATCAACTAATTCAAGGTTTGCGATTTTGAAAAACTTCAAGAGGTCTGCTGAGCCAAAGTACTACTTACGGAGATACGACTGTGCTTCAATGAAAAAAAAAAATAATGCTACAAACGTACTTATCCTACTCCCAGCTAGAACAAAAATGTAGCATTTGATACGTTGATAAGTCATAAAACGAGGACCCATCAGACACTTGGCATTCGATGCATTTCGTTCACTAGATAAACTGAAG
The DNA here is from genome assembly GCA_007825325.1 of Lachnellula cervina. Taxonomy (NCBI): domain Eukaryota; kingdom Fungi; phylum Ascomycota; class Leotiomycetes; order Helotiales; family Lachnaceae; genus Lachnellula; species Lachnellula cervina. Next base: position 37,123 of record QGMG01000179.1, on the reverse strand, counting down.
GAAACCAGCCAGAGATTACTCGAGGCAAAGAGGAAAGCAAATGTTACAGAGTCTAAGTATGGTATGTCAAGCTTACTGCTTAGATAATGCTAATACTGATGGATATTAGCAGCGGCATAGAGTATAATCGTTCCAAGCAGACGCTGCACTTTGATATCAAAGCCGAAAATATCCTCCTTGACGAAAGCCTTCGGGCCAAGATTTGCGATTTTGGATTCTATGTCTAACACGCTGTCGAGCCAGTACATAGTAAATTGGACGATCGCAAACGTTCGTCACTAGAAAGGAGATTTCGCTACAAGAATGCTCAAGTGCTTTGATAGGGTCGAGAGTAACAAGATAATAACACTAGATAAATTTCATCTTTTCCTTAAAATGGTTGCTATAAATCCAAGTCGAGCCCCGATCCAACTCACTAGATCAAATTTTCAAAACTGGCCAAAATTTGCTTAAGTTACCGCAACTTACTCTCGCTAGGGAACTTTTTCTCTAAGCGGAGGAGTCTTTGGTTGTATTTTTGGGGGCGGGGGTATGATATTACGGGATCATAGATGCGAATGGAATATTTGAGAAGAGAGGATGATTTTGTGATCACTTTGTCATATTCCCTTTCTACTTATATGTCTATGGTTACTTGGATTTCAGCACTCGCTTTATGCTGGCTACTAGAGACAAAGCAGCCTGTTTTTGCAAATTGTCTCATGATTTTTTAGTTTGTAACAAATATCAACTTCCAAATCAACGTTGCCGTTTCACAGGTGGTTTGTCCAACGTGTATGGAGCTTTGAATACACATTTTCTCTGGAACAGAACCACAATTATCTATCTCTGCTTTTTTTGTTAACTCCAATACCCGCTAAGGCTACGAAGTTGGCGGGTGTATGTGTAGCACGGCTTCGATTTTCAACGCAACATCGAGGACAGATGACGAAAGCGTCCTGTAAAATAACGTGGCAAAGGATTAAGTTAAAGAGCAATAGGTGCCGGCGTACGACTCTCTGTTTGATGTCACTTCTATCATTATGCAATTCCTAGATGACGGCATAATCTGGGAGGCAGTGAGCTGAGCGTTAACGCATCTACCTTTTCTTGTAAACCACCTTCTCCTCACTAATCAAGTCATGCAAGCCCTTTGTATTTCGCCTGAAGCCTGATTCACAAAATATTCTGCTTTGTTATGCTTGCATATTCTTACACCTTCCCGTAAGCTGTTTGAGAAGAAAATATACTACGATCCCATTCATTTATTAATTTCTTCATACTAGCTGGTCCAGATCTGATTCTCTGCACTAAGTCTGCTCTATAATCAGCAATACGCATAAATATATAAGCTATTTCTCACCAAGCCGGCAGACCAGTTGTTAGTCCCTCAAGCAATACAGAAAAATGCACTCCTTTGAAAGTGCTCGCATCACGCTTGGTGTTCGATCGATCCCAGCGCTAATCACTCCCCTTGACCGGAAGACCGTTTTCTTGTGGATAACCCCACATAGTGCTAAAGGAGGGGATAAGATGAGCACTATTATAGCACCTTTTACCGAGGCAACTTCTTACGGGGACTAGTTTGATTTTTACTTAGGAACAACACAAGCAAAGCACTTCTACAGCCCATCCTCGGGGTATCCTTCTATTAAAGTTTGTTGTTATACTAGGGGGGAGACGAGCTGATTGCCGGCATAACCCTCTGCTTTAATCTGCCTTGAGCCTGACCTTGCGGATTGGTTAATTGACTTATTTTAATATATTTAGCTGATGCCCTACCACTTTTAACTCTTTCTTATAAAACTAATAGTTCTAGCACTAGGCGTATATTAAACAAGGGGCTAATAAATCCTTCTCTCATACTTTTTTCTGGATTCAGCTACATGGCTGCCCCTTATAGGATAGTAATATAGACCGTACGCTTATAATACCAGCATTATACAAATAATAGGTTTAGACCTAAGGTAATATCAAGGAGGCAACTATAATTTAGGGTAGGGCACTATCGCAATTTATACAGTATTTATTCTATCGAACAACTTAATCAATCTCCATACCATCCACTGCCAGAGCCCAAACCGCGACGGCTAAAGGCGGTATTTATCCGAGAAGTAAAGAACCTGCCAAGAGAGTCTTACAAGGAGGTTTTAGCCGGGAGCAGCTCAGCCAACTCATTGTAAATTTATGAGATCCACAGTATTATGCTGTCAGCCTGTCACGCAACTGACACGTACAGAGTCACATTTAAGACAAACGCTATCGCCCCTACCCCGCAAAGACCAAACGAGAAAAAGAAAAACATTGTAGTATTAGAACCACGATTATCACTAGAACTCTCATCTTACAAGAGTTCCATCTTTTAAACAATTGAAATTCGAGGCTGTTAAAGTCAATTACCATAACAAAATGCTGTCTTTGCTCCCTATCATCCTTCCATTGCTTGCTTTGACACTCATTGGGTTGAAGCTCCGGTCTCGACAGGTGCACAAGAAGCCTTTGGCACCACCAGGGCCCCGAGCCGATCCCATCATTGGTCATGTCCGCCTCGTCCCCGCGAGCAGGCCGGAACTCACATACATGAAATGGGGAAAACAATACAGTTTGTCGCCACCCAGAGTGAAGACCGTGGAAGACGCACTAATTATCTTGCGTTGCTGCTCAGACACGGATTATCTACATCTCAATTTCTTGGGACAGCCGGTCATCGTGCTCAACAGCTCCGAGGCAGCGGTTGCGATATTGGAAAGAAGATCCGCCAATTACAGTGGCCGGCCAATGCTTTATAGCTTCATGGAGTAGATGAATACTTTGATGCGATATAGTAAAGGATAATACTGACGTGTTTTAGACAGGGTTGGAGTAGGAGGTATACGATGGCAGTCATTCAGGGCGGTGTGCAGATGAAAAAACATCGAAAGATGGTTCAGAAAGCTTTCACCCAGAACAACTGCTTGCCTTATCGAGAAGCACAGCAAGAGGAAGCTCGAAAGCTTGTAAAAAGAATCATTAGCACACCGGAGGACTGGAGAGAACACACGCAGTTGTAAGGTTCCATCCATCCAGTCCCCACAGTAGGTTGTCGTTTATCTACTGACTTTGGAACCAGGCTTGCTACCACACTTATTCTGCGAGTTGGGTACGGAATCGATGCGCAAGATAAAGACGACCCTTATGTCAAGATAGCGGACAAAGCTTCTGATGCGATTAGCAAAGGAGGAGCTCCAGGCTCGACTGCATTGGACGTTTTCCCATTTAGTATGATACACTATGACAAATTCATAGAGTAGTTTTAACACTAGCTCTAGTTAGATACTTGCCTTCCTGGTTCAAACTTATACCGTCGCTGAAATTCGCACGAGAATGCTCCCCATGGGTGGCCAGATTGCATGAAGAGCCGTTTCAGTTTGTTCAACAGGAAATGGTATGGCTTTTTGTTAGCTTTCGGTACATCCTAACTGAGACACTCTACAGGAAGCTGGAACGGCAAAACCATCGTTCGTTCAGAAGCTACTGGCGGAACGACCCGAAAAGGAGTCAATATCGGCGTTGCCTACTGACTCGGAACTGATTACAGATGCCGATATCAAAGGATCAGCAGGATCACTGTATGGGGCGGGGCAAGACACGGTTAGTATATATAATCTAGCATTTCAAGCTTTTGGAATCACTAAATAGCCCACAGACTTGGTCAACCCTCGTAGTATTTGTATTGAGCATGGTTCTCAATCCACAAATACAGGAAAATGGCAAGGAAGAACTAATTTCTGTACTCGGGCACGACTCTTTACCCACTTTTGCTGACAGGGACAAACTTCCCTACGTGGAGTATATTCTCCAGGAGACTTTCAGGTAATTTCTCATCTACGCCTTTTGGCTAGGAATCTACTAATAGAGTAGATGGGGTCCGGTTGTGCCACTTGGTGAGATGCATTCACAATTGTATCCGCTTTTCTTTTCTGACATATATCGTAGGGATCCCGCACAAGTCGGCGGTCGATGATACATACAAGGACTATTTCATACCAGCTGGGTAAGAACAAAGATTCGATAATCAATATTATTTAAGAACGAATAGGTCCCTTGTCGTCGCCAACGCTTATGCTATGAACCGGGACGAGAGATTCCACAGTGACCCGACGGCCTTCAAGCCGGACCGCTACATTGCCAAAGAGAAAGGAGGGCTCGGCGAGCCGTATCCCATTGGTCACTTTGGGTTTGGACGCAGGTAAGCTTATAATAGACTTGACAAAAAAGAAGAAGAAGTGGAGGAAGAAAAAGCCGCAACTAACACATGCATAGAGTTTGCCCTGGAATGCAGCTAGGTGAAGCAAGTGTCTGGATTGGCATTGCAACTATGCTTGCGACCCTCAAATTCTCCAAAGCGAAAGATCCCGAAGGCAACGAGATAACGCCAGACCCGAAATGGACTACTGGTATTACGAGGTGATTCAAGCCTCGATGAGATTATTTGAACTCGCTGACAAACTGTAATGAAGCCATCCGGAGCCTTTTGCGTGCAGCTTTGAGCCACGGTCATCTAGTATCGTTACATTGCTTGCTTGAGTAGAATTAAACCGTACTGTCTTTGTGGAGTAATGACTGACACGTGGGGGTGAGGCGGGAAGAGTGTGATTTCTCGTCCATGGGTCTCGTCAATTGTTTCCGCTTTTTCTTTTCGGCTCAGATAAGGAAGCATGGAAATGAGCCCTATCATAACGCACATGGACGTGATAGGAGTTAAATTCAACTTGATGCCCAGCAAGTAAGAATGAGGTTGGGTTGGAGATTGGCACAACTATAAATAACATTCGTTTAAATAAGAGACCGTGCCTCGCGTGCGTGCCGTGCCGTAGCCGTGCCCGAAGAGTGCTAATATAGCACGAGCTAGCCTCTCTAGGTATAGCCCGGCTCTCTGTTGTTTCTCCAGCTTTCGCCCTAAGCCAGGTTGCGATTTCTCCTTTAGAAAGTATAATAGTACCGGTATTTAGTTCAACACATCTTCGGTATTGCTAAACCTATTTCCAATATCATTGAGACCACATCACATCGTTGTTTACTGCAATCCACTTTTCCATTTTATAAACCCCCACTTTACTCGTAGCCTAACACTGACACTTCTTCGCGCGGTGTCCTTCACCAGTGGTCAGACGGAGAAAGTCCCTGAAGATCTAGGATTGAGTTCTATACAAAGGCAGCCTCGAGCACCGCTATCTGGAAAGACGGGATCTGATGGCAAAGCTATCACGTGAGGTTTCCAACAAGGAATTCAACATCTGTCTCGTTGGAAGTGGAGGCGTGGGGACTATTGCGGCATTGGTGCTTGAGAACTCTGGTAGAGCAAATGTTACTGCCGTGCTGAGGTCTAGCTATGACATTGTGAACGAGAAAGGTTGGGATATTGAGAGTGTGGATCATGGACCGAGAGAAGGTTGGAGGTCGAGTCGGGGTGAGTGAGTTTCAAGCCTTTCCATTCTTTTCACTCCGTGAACTGTATGTCATCGGATACTGATGCAAGTATATATATGTAAACTCTTAAGAACTTACGTTTTATAGTTGTACCAAGCATCAGTGATGCGACCTTTGGCCCTTCACAATCGACGACTTTCGGGGGCCCTCTTCCTACAGGAGCTTCCACGCCCATGGAGCCTGCAAGAGAACGTTACGACTTCATCGTCATATGTACCAAGCAGCTACCCGAGCAGCATTCCATCGCGGAGATGATAGCACCACTCGTCACGCCCTCGCTAACCTCAATCGTCCTCATCCAAAACGGACTCAATATCCACCTACCCTTCATATCCGCCTTCCCAACCAACGTGACCATGTCCGCAGTCTCCATGATAGGATCCTTCACAGCGCCCCCAAACAAAATAAAGCACATCGGACCCGATATCCTGCAAATTGGGGCTCACTACCATCCCGGCGTGCCTGACTCTATCTCCCTGGAACGGACACAGACATTCATCGCCATGTATAGTGCTGGCGGAGCAGCATCTTGCACTCTCGCACCCGACATGCCGAAAGCGCGCTATGCGAAGATATTATGGAACGGCACGTTCAACACGATCTGCGCGCTGATGCTGATGAATGTAGGCGAGGTACAGCGCTCTGGCGCGCGCGAGAAGCTCGTCATCCCCATCATGCACGAGCTCCAAGCGGTAGCAAAAGCAGACGGGCATGAGTTGGAGGAGGACCTGGTCCGGGATATGGCCTTCAGGAGTCCGGAATCCTCACGCTGGCGCCCGAGCATGTTGCTGGATAGAGAGTATGGGCGGCCCATGGAGTACGAGGCTATCCTTGGCGACCCGATCCGGAGGGCTGCTGAGCTGGGTGTCCGGGTGCCGATTATGACAACTGTCTATGAGCTGTTAAAGGTGGCGTCTTGGAAGATCGATAATCCAAGTGAAGCTGCGGATCCTAGTATAGCCTAGCAGCAGTGAGCGCTGTTTGCTGTTGAGGCTGTTGCGGCATCCTCTGATTTGATTTTCGACTTGGGTGAATTTCTTCAAGATTGGGATCACATTCGGTACATTCATCACTACCGCATCAGGCCTTTCGATGCATCGTGTAACTCGTCGTTTTATCTTCTATAATGTCCTATCGGTCCGGCATGTTTTGAGATAATACAGCTAATTTCACTTATTTCTGGAATATTAGGCCTTCAACACTTGATTAACACCGAAGTCATGCTTGCAATGATATTTTTCAAGTAGGAAAGTTCCGTTGAGTCGTCCGTTATACACTTGATAGTCTTGGGCAGCTCTAATGGAGATTCGTCACTTGTAAATCGACTTAAAAATACCCCCCCAGTTCAAAGTCCAGGAAGAACCCCCTTAATGTCAAAATCAATTCAAAAGTTAAGCCAAAGACTTCATTTTGAATACCCTTTCGTGGAAGCTGCAACAACATACCATCCCATCCCAAGTTCCTCCAAACCAACTAACCGAAACCCATCACCCCCTCCCCCCGGTCCTTTACCCACCCCTCCTAAACCCACAATCCCAACCACGCAAATCCCAACCTCAAGCACACTGACAATCCGCATAATCCGTCAACGCGGCACTCGGACACGTCACCTCCTCAAAATCCACAACGGGGTTATCCCCCAACACCTCGCTCTGCGCCATGATATCAAAATGGTACTCGAACCCGTAGTCATTCGTGCCGCCCACGGCAGCGCACCACTGCGCGTTCCCACTGTTCGGGCACAGGTTCGTCGCCATCACAATGATGCTCGAGCCGCTTGCACCGCCCGTGCCGCAGCTCGAGCACGGCGCGTTGCCTGTGGAGGTCAGCTGGTAGCATTTTCCGCAGCCGGCTCCGCACCAGGAGAGCCCGCCGCTGTCGTAGAGGGCTTGCGAGACGGCCGCGGTGTAGATGCCGGTGCCAATGTTGCTCTGGGGGGGAGGAATACGGGTGTTAGTGATTGATGTGGTGAGGGAGGAGAGGATGAGGAAGATCACTGACTTGCCAGGAGAACATGGAGTTTCCTGATGCAGGACCACAGCCACATGCTCCTTTCAGGCCGTCATAATAGCGCTATTTGCCACAGTCAGTTATGTCGGGGCTCTCTCTGAGTTTGAACATATGTAGGACGTTACTGTTGTGGTAGCCTGGCCGCTTTGCGCGAGAGTAGATGAGATGCAGGCGGCGAGGGCGAAGAGGACAGTAGGGGTTTTCATGGTGCCTGGCCTAGGTCAAGGTGAGGTGAGGTGAGGTGAGGTGTTCAAGAGTCAAGAGAAGCTGGAGATTCTTCCGAACGAATGCAGATGGCATCATTTTCAAAGGCATTTCTGTCTTTTTAAATGCCGTACCTACTCGCTCATTGTCCCTCCCCTCTCAGGCCAAATCGGATGACGCTGACCACTTCCCTGGATCAATATCAACCAGTGGGGCGGATGAAACACAAGTTATGGTCACCCCTTGCAGCCAGACCTGTACAACCATTGTAGGGATCCCGAAAAGAAATAAAACGAATCCATCACTTTAACTTACCCCGCAATCTCGGAAGTGGCGGTCCCATAGGCCTAACTTACGGTACGGAACATCGTCTGAAGTAGAGTCGGGTCAGCCTTCAATTAGCCTTGGCGGCAACTCACATTCGGCTGTTTCGTACACCTTTATACAAAGAAGTGATTGTATTTTCCTTATTATTATCAAGGTCACTTGACGGGGATCACTTCCCAGAGTAACAGATTGAGGTCACAAATGTAGCTAGGCTGATGACATCTGTTGAAACAAGCTATGGAAAATGGAGGGGTCGCGGATAAATGAATTGCGGGCAAAGCCGCGCCGACCAAAGCAAGCAAGCCAACAAGGACCAAGTTTTCGCATCGGGATCTTGAGAAAATGACACATCGAATGAAGAAGAGTACTTGATGAAGATTGCCATTGTGGGAGCTAACTACTATACACCCAACTTAACATCTATCCGGAACGCTGACCCGAAACATTTAGGCAGCTCCCTCCTATTTATTCCTGTATTAGCACTTTGGATCTCGAAAGTAGGAATATCATCAACATACCTTTCGTTGCCCAACAAAGAATCCCAAACCAAACGACTCGGTGGTGAAAGTAATCTTGCTTCCCTTGGGGACTGCATCCAAATTAGCACCTACAGCCTGCACCTAGCCAGCTAACCCGCCAAGCCATGTACTCACAGTAGAATACATCTCCCTTGACAGCATGCACCTTTTGTCCGGTCTCATCACTGATTGTGAATTCTCCATCGACAATGATCTTCATCTCGTGGTATGTGTACTCGTACACGAGCGGCGTGCCCTTCTCTAGTCTGTAGAAGCCTGCGGATATTGGGGCTGTGGCATCGGTAGAGACTGCGACGTCGCCGAGGAAAGCATTCTCGTTGGCGATGAGAGGGGGCTTGAACTCCGTTTGGGCTTGGACGTATTGGGTGAAGGCGACGGGAGCCATTGTGGATTTTTCTGGTGCTGGTGACTTGAGGGAGGATTTGGCTTTGCTGAGGAAGGAACCCATTATTAGCTTTTGGCTTCTGATGGCAGTGGTGGGATGTTATTATATAGGGTAGAGTTGGAATGGAAGGAAGGTATTGATAGATGGATGGATGGGTAGAACGGCAGAGGCTATGTATACATACTTGATGCTGATCTTATCTTGTTGAATCAAAAGTAGAACCTATTGCGGTGAGGATATGAAGCTGGTGGTGGTGTGCTGGCTGCAAGATAGATGTGCAGATCTGGACGTCTTTTCTCTTTTATATCCTCTCACCGTGTAACATTGTCTACCCCTCTATAGCAACAGAACCCCTCAATTGGAGCCGCACTGCTATCGGGGGACCGCATTGCTGCTTTGGGAGATGGCCGGGCTTTTGGAAAGAACGTGGGGAATAGACAAATCGACCATTCCGAGTCATACTCCAAAAGTCAAAGTATTATCATTGGATTTGGTTGGATGTGCTCTCAGGAATGGGACCTCTGTATGTGTTGCGATAAGAATCTGAGGATGTTTTGCCCGAATGCGGTATCGAATTTCTTGTTAGGGGGGTTAGCTTAGTCATGTTTACACCTTTCTCTTTCCTTCCCTTCTCACAACTCCATCCATCCATCCATCCCACTACTCAAGTTATTTGACAAACAGCTCCACGACGCGTCTGTGACAACAGAAAATCCCTCCGATGATGCCACCCACATATCGTTATGGCGAATTTGACGTGTGCCGTGATATCCTGCGCAGAACCCGCCTCCACTGCACCCTTACCAACCTCCAACGCTATCGAATACTTTCATCCAGGATCCCATTCTCGAGGGGAAAATGTGCGATGAAAACCATACCTTGAGATCCGCCTGATGCAAGTATTGGCTCCGTCGCAATTCCTGAAATATGGGACGCGCCAAACGGAAGAGCGATGCCCAAGTCATCCACCTCCTCAATCGCGAGCCAATGCACATAGAGATGTGGTATATCTGCAAAAATAAGGGGAGGAAAAAGGAGAACTCACAGTATCAGAGAAATTCAATCACTGAATTCAAGAACGTCACTGTGACCGCGGACAGACTGCCTGAGGGCAACAAATTCCCTTGCATGACAAGATCATGATCTTCCCTCATTCGGGAAAATTCGAACAGCATAACTATTATAGGGGGAGGAAACAAGCTTGTTTGGAACTTGGATTCGGACATGGCTGAGCTTTGTATGGGATATTGGAGTGTTATTACTGCTTGCTGAGGTAGTCCTTTGCCAGATGTTGAATAGAGCAAATGGGGGTTTTCGTGCAAGATATATCAGACAGCGATATGGCCTACATGGAACCTCTTGCTTAGTGGCAAGAAATAATCTCACATGCAGGTAGTCTGAGCATATGCGTGGTTTCCACTTACTTGCACTTACTGAGGCGTAATTCAAGTATGCCACCAATGTTATTCGGAAATGTTCATTGGAACTATAGAACTATTAATCTTGCGATTTGATCGTTCTGCCCAGAAATAGCATGTTATTTACTCGATGAGATTTCGTGTTTCCTTCAATAGAGTTTGTTACAATAAGCAGTTCTCCTTCTAAACATAAATAATTTGAATTTCAAACGCTTCCCTATTTCCAAAAAACATATATTTTACACATCCTCACCCTCACCTAGTAGGCCCTCATGCATCTCGCAAATTTCTTGTTCTAGTCACGGGCTGTTATTAGATCTCTTGGCGAGCAGACTGCCCCTGTCATTAAGAATATTTCCAGCGGTATGCAAGTAAGCATTAATCGCGGGAAGAACAGATGGACATCAATCTGTATATATGACCAAAATAGAATTAGACACATCACTTGGTGACATGTTTACACCGTTATCCACCAGTTGCTGCATCCCGCAATCCAATCACGAACGTTAAATGTATTATCAGTTATGGCCTACGTAGCGACTTTGTTCGGCAAGTAGTTCTGTACCGGATCTCTGCATCTATCGACCTTAAGTTGCATCTCTTCGCGAACTCAATTCCAACAGGTCCAGTAAATGATCTCCGCCAATATACCAGCACGTCCATGTCTAAGCCAAATTCACTATTTTAGTGATTGTATTTGTTTGCTGCACATGATTCGTTCTCAACATACTCGGAGTACTATACCTGCATAATCCCCTCTCTTCTTGTGTAACGCAACAGACCATTAGGACAAGGGACGGACTTGTGAAGTATCTACTCCCACCAGCTCCGAAGTACATATGCATTCTTCTATTTCCCATGTTAGTAAACAAACCTTTCCTTTCCCTTCATATGCTTTCCTTTCCTCTCCTCTCCTCTCCTCTCTACAGAAATGACAACACAACATTAACAACCAGCCAATTTCAATTTCAATTCCAACCTCCCATATTTAAATCATTTGAGATTAAAATCATTTGAGATTAAAATCATTTGAGATTAAATATAATAAATTAGACAGCCAAGTATAATTAGCCGAAGCTATTCACCATATTATTACACAGCACAGCACAGCACTACACCATACCTCACACCACCAATCCAACTCCCTACTCAATCAATCCCTCCACCCATCCAAAATTCCACCCAAAACCCGCAACAAACCCCGCCTCCAACTAGCCCTCTATACGCATCCCCCAGGGGTGGAAAGGGGGGGAGGGGTGCCGGTTTGGGATGCGGTGAAGGGGCGGGAGGGCGTTTGTTTGTAGGGGGTGGGATGAGATGAGATGGTTGTTTGCGAGTTTCTGGTGGGGTGCTTTAGCGGGAGTTTCTGGACTAATGGTGCAAATAGACTCGATTTGTATACCAGAAAGATATTAAATTGGAAGAGATGAACAAATGCATTCTACGAGCCGTTAATTCGTTACTATATCCCAATGACCTCTCCATTATATAATATACCCAGGTATTATTTCCAACCATCATAAAACGCCTCGCTCAATTACCCAAACTCAAAACTTGACCCTTTCATAATCCCTCAACACCCACCTACTTGACTCCCCCTCCAAATCTACACTCACCCCACCCTTTGCATTCAGCCACGCTCCCTCATCAGTCACCTCAACCACCTTCGCGCTATGCGCAACCTCTTGCCGACTGATCCCCGCCACATCCCTCGGCAGCCATATCCTCGGCGATCGCTTCCTCATGCTAGGCGAACTATACGCGTCTCTCAGCACGGAATCCTCGTACGCGAACCCCGGGGCAGCTTCATCTGGGATTTGCTGTCGCAAGATGTGGTAATCGGCGAAGATTTCCGGATGGAGAAACTTGAGTAGGAAGTTGGGTTTTGTGTTTGGGTTGGGTGAGATCCAGGGGGTCCAGAAGTCGAATTTGGCGATCAGGGCTGGGATGGGTGAGGTTTCGAATTTCTTCCTCGCGAGTGATGTAGCCGTCGTGGTGCTGAGTTTGATGGCTGCATCTACGCCTTCTACGCCAGCTCGGGATGATTGATCGCCGTGATTGACTGTGTCGGTAGGGTTAGAGGGGTCGAAATCGGAATCGTAGCCAGTGTGTTGTAGCTCTGAGTCTTGGATATCAATAGCATCGTGCATGTCGTCAAGGTTTGCTGCGTTGAAAATACTGTTGCCTGATTTCCGTAGGGTCTCTTCCGCGGCGACGGTACGGGGTAGGTTGTAAAGGAGAGGACCAAGTGCATCATTGAGAGAGGTATGTATCAGAGTGGTAAAGATGATGAGGCCAAACATCATTATTAGGGGACCATAGGCACCTTTGACACCGAAGAGACCAATCATGCAGATTTCGGCCAGATAAACTCCGGCGAGAGTCTGCTTAAGGGCTCGCGGATAGTGCAGGCCACGGGTGTCACGCTCTGAAGAGTAAACGTACAGCAAGTTCCATCGGTAAGTGCTGTAGACGAGGAAGAGGCCAATAGTAGCTACTCCAAGAACGATAGGTGCAATAAGAGAGTAAGATATTGCTGAAGACATTAGTTCCAATACCAAGAATTTCAGTGTTCGGGCGTAACGTACCAATGACACCCATGTTCGTGAAAACAGGGTAGATACTACCCCAGTGAATCTTGCGGAGGCGATGGTAACGCGCCGAGATCAGCTTTGGGTTCCCGCCTGAATTACCCATTAAATAGTGTCGAAAGACACTCCCTAGATGGACGACTCTCGTCGCACTCATAGCTAAGCCCTGTAAAATAAAGTAAGAAATGTAAAAATTTGAGGCCTTGGGTAAATTTTGCGATAATAGGCTTCGGGCTGACATAGGGTCTTTGATAATACTCGTAATTGCCGAGGAGGCGGCCGATGTCAATGTTGTGATGAGAAATACTTGAACGATTTGGAAGAGGAAATACGCATTTTGAACAAATAACTCCACTTTCGCCTCTGTAGGCACACCGGCTTGACGGGCGCAGGCTGAAATGAAAAGTCAGAGCCATCCACGTGGAAGATCAGAAAACATACCTCTTAACATAATTGGGACAGCTGACATTAGCATGGCCAATGCCACGGCAGGAAGCAGCCCAGAAATTAAACCAAGAACAATACTTGGTAGCTTATTGATCCACGACAGGAAGGTAAGCTTGGTTGTCAAGAACTTGATGCTGGAAATCATTCCAACCAGAGCAGCCGGAATAGACCAGAACACAACCATAGCTGCAATGAATCCTTGAATCAAGAACCTGCGGATAATTCTTTCCCACCATCGGAACTTTAGTGACGACCAAATAATCTCCTGCGGCCGTACGCCGACAATTTCCGGGACCATATGATTTGCACGATGATGGGCTAATGTTTGGTAGGCGCTCTGTGCATCGACTTGCGTGTGGAATTCGATAAACACGGCGGGTATAGGCACTGCTTTGCCTTTTCGATATTGCGCACGCAGCTTTGTGATCTTTGGGGCAAGCTCTTTGAGGCGACTCCGAGTCCACTTGATAGTATCAACCCTTCTCCCGTAATTTGCTATAGGTCGATGAACTGGCCGTTGGCTGTGGGGTATCCATTGAGATGCAATCGAGCCATTGACATCTGACGGAGGACCACTGAATCCATAGCTCGTTTTTGAAATTGGCGTTCCGTCGCTGCGGGGATATTCTTGTGGGGTGCCTGGACTCATTGGACTCGTCGGCATTATTGGGCTGAATGAACTTGTAGGGCTGACGGGATTTATATGATTTTCGACCTCTTTAGAAAAACCGGTTGCTGGGGAATCGAGTTCAGTCTTGATATCGGGATGGCCATGTGCAACAGCTTTCCTGTAAGCAGCATTCGCTTTCTGAATCAACAGAATTTCTGCCTTTTCCAAACGATCTGCTGTTTGTTCTCGTTCCTTCACCAGCTCGTCCAAATCATCGGTTTCCCGGGGGATCCAAATGTTCTTGACGGTATCCCCAAACACCCTTCGAAGTTTCCGCTCATCCAGTATCTGTTGGGGAACAGATGTGAACAGAACAGTTCTTGAAGATAGGCGGGTCGAGTATAATGGGGACATAAGGTAAGCCTGGCGCAGACTAATGAAATATACACATTCTCGATTCACCATGTAAAGGATGAAGCCTATCTCAGTTAGCCCATCGTCTGCAACTGCAGACTCAGCATACCAAAGAATATCCAGGCCAAAAAAGCATGCAGATAGAACCAGGTCGGATGAATGACATTTCCAAATGTTAGAGCATCCAGTTGGATGTTCACCCCTCCTCCATGGAAATGATAAGGGAGAAGTATCGGCCACGTTATGAGGCATCCAACCCCGCATATAACGCAGAGGATTTTTAGGTATCGAAGGAAGAGAAATCCATCGAGTGATGAGTGATTCAGTATGACGGTGTCTGGGGTTTGGTAAAAGGGTTTACACCAATTAAACCACCCAGAAGGTAGCGTGGGGGACCGTTCACTGACAAGTTAGCTAAATGTCTCAAAGCATGGTAAGATAGCATTTTCCGGTGGTGAGATGTGTTATGCGGGGTGTAAAAGACATACTGGACATCAAGACTGCTCAAAAACGTTCTTGGGGAGTAGGCTCGTGGAATTTTCCGACGCAAGACGAAGAATGTCACGATACATATCACGGCGTAGATTGCGAGGGGCACAAAGGTCGTGAATAGAGTGGCAAACGAGGAGGAATTGGTGCCCTGCGTAGGAACTCGTGATACTGAGGTCCCAGTGGCATTATCCCGTGCACTCCCGACTCTGGGATCACTGCTTTGGTTCTGGTTGACGAATTTTGTTAGCGTGCGTTGAAGCTGTGGCCAGGGCTTATCGTTGCCAGCGCAGAAACCTCACTACAGGAGCGTTTCTCGGGATTTCCAGACTTACAAGATCTCTTCTCAGAACTAGGTCATACAGAACATCAGTGAGGTTCATGTTCGGTGGCTCTATAATGGATCCAAGCGCATGTTGAAGGTTTAGAGGCTGCAGCCGCCACGGGTGGATGTGGATGGGGATGGGTGGGTGTCCCGTCCTAAATGTTGATGTTCATGGCGGCTCGGGAGAAGTGACGCTAGAAGGTCAGGGGCGGGCTGAGGCTGGCTGAACACCGGGATCATCAACCCCTCCCATGCCTATGTATGCTTCCGAAAAGAGACATATTGAAGCCTCATTGGCTCTGCGGCAGATACCCGATATGCAACTGATAACTGTTTTGGGTCTTTCAACTCCCCATCTGTATCACTATCACGTGCATAAAGCGGGACAGATGCTTCTTCCTTGAAAATATGAAAATACTGGTGCCGATCAGAGCTAAAGAAAAACGGACTTTTAATGGGTTGCTGGTCTGGGAGTAATCAAAAACCTCCAATTTGTACGGTAAATACTACCCAGCAACCACGAGGCAATTTAAGCAACGAATGAGCTGCGTGCAGGGGGTTCGTCTGATGTGCATCTCCCCCCTTAACGGGAGCTTGGCGTGAGGATCTGCAGATCTTTTTGCATTGCTTTTCTGTCATTCTTGCTTTACGGAGTATTTCAAAGTTACGCTCCCCTTTCGCAAAATGCTTGATATCCGTATCATCGAACGCTTCTCTCTAACATTAGTCTCAGCATATATTTTAAATGAGATCAGAAGATGTGGTATCTTACCGCTGAGAAGTCAATGGCAGAAATCCAACGTTCTCGATAGTTGGTTCAAGAACTAAACCAAACCAGCCAACTAGCTAAACTATAACTCTAGTTCTTATTATTTCTAAGAACTACGAAATAACCCTTTACATTTCTTCAAATAGTTAATTAACTGGCTAAACTAGCTAGTGCTGATTTTATTGTGTATTACCCCCTGGAGGCTGTATATATTAAAAGCTATAGTAATTCCTACTTTTAGGCACTTGCTCTTCCCTATTTACTTTATTTTATCTATAGTATTTAGCATTTAGCATTTCTCAAGCCCCGATCATAGAAGTGATCTAAATAGTCTTTTATTAACTCGAGTATCTATCTTAGGAATAAATAGCCAGCGATACCTGCCTAAGTGGTAGTATATAATCTCAAATAAGATCCGCGAAGTAGAAACAATTTACGTTTCCGCTGTGGAGCGGAATAGTGCCTCTATTTCTCAGTGTAGGAGGATTTAAAATAGCAATACGGGCCACAAGTTCCGCAATGTTGCTACGTTTCTTTGCATAGGCCCTATAGACCGGCAACGGTTGCCAGCCGCCAAGCCATGTGAGTGCCGGAGTTTGCGGGGGTGGTATGACGACGCTAAAGCTCCCCGCAATCTTCACCACACACGAAACTTCAGCGGCTTATCCGCACGACTATCTCACTCTCACTGCGGAGGCTTCAAGCAACGATAGCCAGCCCGTCCCCAATCTACAGAACAGCGGCAGCGTGGAGAACTTCTCCGAGAGGGCAATGGGTCCTACCGGTATTTCACAGGCATGCGAGAGCTGTCGGGCTAGAAAGCGCAAGTGTGACGGTGCGAGGCCCGTTTGCTCAACGTGTGCGAAAGACACTTGCGGACTACATGCGTTTATAAGAAAGGCGCGAAGCAGAATCATGATGTGTCCAAGTAGGGTGGCTTCTCGAAATCCATTCGCCTGCTCAATCGCAAACCACGGATAGATGCATGTTATCTTATCTGTTTCGCGTTAATAATTCATGCGCTATCATGCGCTATTGTATTACTACTCGTACTATATATAGTCTGTCGTACTATTCTAACAACATGCAGACATATCAGCCTCCAAGAAAAACGGATTGCAGAATTGGAGGCAGACAGATTCAAGAGCACATCTAGGCCTCCAAACCCCCCACTTGATCTTCCTAGGCCATTGCCTTTATGGTCTGAAAATGCTCTGTCTCCGCCAGATTCCGAATCGCAGCAAGGACTTTCGTCCATCCCGCTTAATGAAAGGGGACAAGGCCACTTTCAACGTCCGCTCAGCTCTCTAAGCCTGTGGATCAAGTGACCGCTGGTAATCAATGTCTACGGCGTGTAGAAGCTACTTACAAGAACTAGTATATTATCCAGAACCGATCTGAAATAGAACAAAGCCTTATCGCGGTATGAGCACAGGTGATAGATATTCTGGGGCTACAAAGTCAGCAACAATCCCCTGAAAATGGGCTAACGATACTCACTGTCTAGTAGTACTAGAAGGAATCCCCAGCGATATTATGACGATTACGTTGTTCTACCGAGGAACGAAGCTGGCTCTATGCTCGAAATCTGCTGGGACAGGGTCTATTTAATCTACCTATTTCTTGACCGAGAGGCTTTCGAAAAGGCTTATTCGGCCATCTGGACCTCAGAGACCACAGATGATTTAAAATTTGCAGCCGGATTCGAGAATTCGACCAACTCTCCAAACAACAGCGCAGATTTGACCACCGTGGATGCTGGAGACCAAGCGATGCCGGATTCCTTGGGGCTGGAGGAGCCGCAAGCCTTTTCGTGGGATTATCAGATAGAGTTGGCTTGGCTGAGCACAGCGCTATTCGAAATTGGGTTTGAGGAAGGGTTTGGTGGGCTCTAGTACCGTATATCGGCGCCTCTCTTTGTTTGGTAGTCAGCCTTGTAAGATATCTAGTCCCTGGATGTGAACAAATCACCTCATTCTCTCCGAATCTCTTGACCAATATCAGGCAGATAAACAGTCTTGGATTATATGGTCAACAGATTCAATGATGCTATCTATTCAACTATTATTAACCTGTTTTCTTATGAAGTCATGTAGGTATGAAGTTAGGGCTGGTTTTATTAGCTTGGTACCAGAAAGTAGTAAAGTTATTAGAGCTAGCCTGACACTTTCAGGCCGTTTTTACAGGAGTTAAGATTACTACTTACAGATATATACTATATGAGAAAGTTAAATACTAGGTATACTAGAAGTAAAGCTTTTCTCGTGCACCTATTAATGAACGAATATTCGCATAATATAAACAAGGCCTATCTTGCTTAGTAGGTTAGTAGTAAGAGTATACTAACTTTATATCTGCTCTATAAATAGTTATAAGCTTTGCTTAAGCCTGCAATACCGCAACTCTAAACTATTCTTCTCGTCCCCTTTTTGGATTGTTTTTCTATGTCGGACTATTAAAATGTCGAAATCCAGCTCTGATCACTTATTAAAATCCAACACGTGAACATATGTAGTTTCCATCCACGGTATCACGTGCGTTTCCCCTCTTATCGTGATGACTATGTTTATCCCTGTCGCCACAAACGCCATCACGACTTCTGGAACACCAACCAGATGCTACAATTTGCACGCGCGACGCAAAATCGCAGCGAAAACATTTGACAATCCCCCTCCATCGTGTCGCCCATGACACACTACCACGCCTAGGCTTCCCCCGACCCCTCGCATCTCACCTCTTCTTTGTCGACCCTAAACCTGTTGTAGTAACGGGTTGACTGCAGAGGTGGCCTCATTCGATAGTTTTGTAGCTTGTTCTCCAGAGGCGGTTTGCGACTCTTAAGAGCATGAAAGCCCGCGGTCTTGGCTTTCTTTTTTCTTCTTCTGCTTCTGCTTCTGCATGTTACCCAGAGTCTTCTGACTTTGGCCGTGCTGGAATAATTGAAAGGAAGCGAAGCGTTCAGGTTGCGCACAGATCGAAGAGACTGACTGATCGAGCTTCATGGTTGGTGTGGCTACTCGAGTAACCTACTCGGGGTCAACAAAGAACAAGTTTGGCGGTCGCCGGTCAGCGGTCAATGCAGGCAGGTTTCTTTGTGACTCGAAGCACAACCTCGCTACCTTACGGCGATGAATAGAAGTCTTCTTTGAATCCCTGTAATACTTTCAATCGTCACCTCTGGGAACCAAAAAGAAGAATTCAATACTCAACGAGTAACAATACCTACCTACCCACGCAAACACCCTTCGCGCCCGACAGAAATCTAGAACACCATCACCATGCTGTTCAAAAACCTCCGCTCACGGTCCAAATCCTCGTCCCAAACCCCCAAGCCAAGCGTCTTCCGCGTCACCTCCACCGACTCGCACTCGCAAGGCGGTGACGCCGAGTCCAAAGCGCAGCCCACGGCATACCTAACCACCGCCCCCGAATGCGCCGACGATTACGGCAAGTTCTTGGCCAAGGCGCAGAAAGATGCCGAGAAGCTGGAGAAGAAGAAGTTGCGCGAGGTGCAGGAAGCAGAGAGGAGGAAACGCGAGGTTAATATGAGTCCTTGGGCCAGGCCTGGGTTCTGAGGCGAGAGCGAGGCGTTATGGCGACAGCGTGGGGGAGGTTGCGGGTTTGGGGTCGTGGGGGTGTGTGGATTGACGGGGTTGGCATTACGGATTAAACATGCGATGTGCGGAGCAGAGGCTCTTCGGTACTCCGTACACCAGGTACGGGTACATCTGCTTGGCGGTTGGCGTGGATGGGTTGAAGGGTATTATCTATGGGATTTTTTAGAGATTTCTCTGGTTCGTTCTTTCTCCCTTCTTCATTTCACTCACCTCCTTGCTCTGCTTGAGAGACACTTGCTAACGGCGGCAAAATAGGTACGACATTCCTAGTCACAGCAACATTTGTGCTTTCGCGGGCATACAGATCATGTTCGAGCTACGGCAGGGCGAATTCCGGAAAGGCATTTTCCTCAAGTGCTGAAGAAAGCACAATAACACTGCGGGACGAGTGCCCTGTACAAAATCAATTTATAATAATTTGAAACTACTGCTGCGCCTCAGCGCCTCAGCGCCTGAGATTATTCAAGTGTATAGTACATCAAGCCAGTTCTGAGGCGCGCACAAGGACCATCCAGCACGAGGAATCCCATTTCTAGCTTCGAGGCCGAAGAGGCCCCGCAGAATTCGGTGTCTGAGGGAGGAGGACATGAAGCCCCGGGTCATTTGCAGAGAAATCCGCCTCAACGAACCTAGTCCGCAGTCCTTCCACGGCTCCATTACTATTGTTATACTGAGTAAAGCTCATTGAATTATCGCTGCAGACGGCCGCGAGGCTATCCGTTACAAACGCACCTTCGACGCGCATGGTGATTTGTACACCTATAGTGCAATCCTCGGCATTTTGACAGATGAGATCTGAGACAAAGATCTCTCCCCCTACCGTTGGCCTGAGGCCGGCCCCACTGCTGGGGGACTCTGTGAACTTCGTGGTGTAAGATTGGCGGCTTCCTCCTGGAATTGAGATTGAAGGTGTACTGCGAAGGATAAAGTTTGAACGAATGAATTTCTGGTTATGAGTGCTATGGTTTTGATTGTGTTGACGAGTTGAGAGTTGCGAATATTCCATCCAAAAAGTGTGAAACATTCTCCATTATATACTCTCATTTCCAGATACTCAGTATAATCATAATATGTCAACGAAAACCCACTGTATGATCCGCGGCTTTGTTGAATGAAATTATTCGAGATCGATGAGGCGTATGGGCTACATTCATTGTTTTGCTGGTGAGCTTGTGTGACAAGCTATAAATGAACCGAAAGGAGAAGTTCCTATATTGATAGAGAATATAAAAGTGCCAGAGCACTTTGAAGGGAGGCATTGTAAGCTTCGGTGTCGATTGGTAAGGTCAATATGGGTCCCGGGCACAGAAAACGACCAAAGATGATACCCTACGGCCTAAGAGTCTCGGAATCTCATTTCCCCCCTTCCGCAGCCAACTTTTTCTTCTTCGCTCTCTTTTGTTTGGCCCTGACCTTTTGATTTTTCTGCTTCTTTAGGCGCGCCCGACCTCTTCGTGATACTATAAGCACCCAGCGCTACTGGTCCTCGTGCAATCTTCTTGAAAGCAGACAAAATGTTTTGCTGAGCCAGCTCTATATGTGGTTGTTTTGAGCTGTCAATGCATGCAGTAAGTAGCAGAGCGCGGAGGGCAAAATTAGCATTGTTACCAGCGACGTGTAATATGCCAGGCTCGAACGGACACTCGAGAAGATTGAGTAGATGTTCTATTGCACACCGCTGATCGAGATCGAGAGGGTGTTGAGCAGCCTTTTGGGTATCCAGAATGTAAAGAGGATGGAGATCTTTCCGCAGCTTGTAGGAATTTGATATCCTCCTCCCCCGCATGGACAACAAGAATGACATCTCGTCCCAAGATCAGTGTTTGGATCTCCGCCTGAATTTTTCAAGGATAGTATGTTTTGGTTCGCCGAAGCAGTATCGCCATGATGTACGCTTGAGATAACTTTCGGGGCCGACGTAGAATTGGTATGTATGAAGCAAGTCGAAAGATGTTTCCTCTGCGCGCGCATCCTGTATGCTCGATTGCAAATCCCGGGTGTCGAGTGTAGAAAGCCCTATCTGGTAATGGCCATTTTCTGCCGCGAGTTAAGAAGGGTAGGCATTTTCGACATCAATGCTAATTATCAGCAAGTATTTGATAAGAGAACCCGGGAGGCATTGTCCAAGGCTCAAATTTTGGCCCAAATTTTGTCGCCCAAGGTCAAGGTTGAATATATGACGAAGAACGAGTAAGTCTTCCCGGAGCAAGCCTTTGTGAGCTGGGCGTGCCTCTTGGGATACCGGTGGTGTTGGAGTCGACAGTGGTGACTCCATGCTATATTTGTCGTGATATGGTGGTGGGGTGGTGGTCGTAGGGCAAGGCAGGAAAAGGAACAGGAAGTGTTGATTTGGCGAAACTAAAACGTGGCGCGTTACACGGTCATGACTATAATATCGCAGCCTGCCCCTTGAACTCCAGCCTCCTTGAAGACCATGCCCTCAAAATCGCTACAAGGGATTAGCTCAATACAAATGACGTAAAAGGATTGGCAGATGCAACGACAGATAAGTAAAATACCTAGTATAATCTTTTCCATCCAGCCTCACCATTCTAGGTATCGATCAGCTGAAGCGGTGTTTGTAACAGCTGCGAAATGTTTCTACGATGAGCTCTCCGAAGAGGACAGGTTGGTTTTTCAGAGATAAATGCCATTCTCAAACCTGGAATAACGTCACTTCTGCAGAGGAGGAAGCTAGGCCCACAGATAACACCGACGGTCTAATCGAAGCACTGGCAAAGCGTGCCGATTCCATTCTTCTGTGGGCAGAACTGATGGTCAAGTATCTTCACTCCTCATTTCTGACACCAACGGAGCGGGTAGGAATTATTGAGGAGGAAAAGCCCTTTGAAGGCCTCGACGATCTTTTCGGGAAGATACTGGTCGATCTTGGGAAACGAGCCCCAGAAAGTCAACATGAAAAGGTTCGCAAACTCTGTAGAGAGTGGGAGGGAGGACTTGCTCCGACTACTGCGATGTTTTGATTGTGGATATTGGTAAGAGGAAGTTGCTTTGGAGTGTATAAAGGCGGGTAAGAAATCGTTATATTGGGTGGGTGTTGAGATGACATAACAATGCCGGAGTGGGTGAGTTTATGCAAGTTTGTTTGATGATTTGGAGAGTTCTTGCTGATTCAATATTGAGACCTGGAAAACAAGGAAAGCTAATGTATATATAGAGAAGCATTAGCATGCCTCCATCGTGCATCGCCCCGCATTTGACGCTTCGTAAGCTCAGAAACCCTACTGGATATTAATAATGGTTAGAGATAGCCAGATTGAGGATAAATCATCCCTCTGTGGATGCGATACTCTTACTATTCCACTTCCCTAGTTCTTGTCCATTTCCTCCTTGCGAAATAAAAGGCCCCGCCAATGATCCAAACTAGGACCAATATACCCGCCTGCACAGGAGCGAAAATAGCACCCCGCACGACGATAAACCCGCTCACCACCACAAAGATTGCTGGTATGAGAATGAAAGGTTTGTATGGCCTCTGCAGGTCCGGTTCGCGATATCGCAAGACAATTGCGCCTAGGACGGTCAGGAAGAAGAACGAATATTCACCTAGACCATTGAACGTGAGAAGGGCGCGGAAATTCCCGAAAAGAATATACAGGGTTGAAAGTATAGTCGAAAGAAGTAGAGCGTTGAGAGGAGCGTCTGATTTGGAAGTTTCCGGTGGGTCAGCCGATCCCGGATTTGAATTGGACGTGGTGCCGAGCTTGCCAACGACAGCAAAGAACCGAGGGAGCCAATTCGTGTTTCCAGCGGCAACTGTCATGCGGCCGGTAACGAAGGAGTTTCCTAGGAGTGCTCCCGCAACTACTAGGCAGACCAGAATTGCGGCCACGATTCCGAAACCATGTCCTAACAATCGAGTTATGGCGGTCTGTCATTTTCAACGTCAGTTGGATGATCTTGATCCTGTCAGGTGTGAAACTTACCACGGCCACGCTGTCTGTTGTAGAAACCAGGTTCCACGGAAGAAGTATGTAGTAAGCTGCATTTGCGGCAATAAAGCAAATGATGATTGTTGGAACGGATGTATTAATAGCGAGTGGGAGCTGACGGGCAGGAGACTTGAGCTCGGCCGATATGTAAACTGCCTAGACAACATGAGCCACGTCTCATTTCAATGCGGGGGCAACTTACCTTGTCCCATCCCGAATATGCCCATAAAGCTCCATATAGCGCTGTAGAATAGTGCCCAAGGATCTCCCACTGACTCAACCTGCCCCAATCAATGACACTACCGTCAGGTAACACACTGTCCCTGAACCCAAACCAAGACTTTGTCAACCAGTCCCTGCCCCCAATATCCCTCTCCGGATTTGATGCTCCAATAATCAGAACGACTATCCCCGCAATGACAACTCCCAAGATGCTGACAAATTTGGTGACGACGAAAAAGTTGTTCAGTCGGGTACTAGCTTTTGTACTAATAGAGTTGGCCCCATTGATGACAAGCAGGACAAGGACAGACAAAAGCTTATGCTCGATCCTCCCAGCTTGATCAGCTACGCCTGCAGCGGAGAAAATGCTCTCGATAAAGACAATACTCAGGATTGCAAGCGTGGCGGGCATAACAGCCACGATCCATGTCCAGGCAGCCAGAAAGCCGAAGATGTCGCCGAAGATGCGCTTGAGATATGGCTGAACGCCCCCTATCGATTACCTTAGTCTCTAGGTAAATTCGTTGTAGAAATGAATTCAACAAACCTTCCCCCGGAATCGCAGTCCCTAACTCTGCCAAGGTACTTGCTCCCGTCCAAGCAAGGACCCCGCCTACGAGCCATAGCACCAAGGCTACACCCGGCGAGGGGACATTTGCATCAATTGATCCGGGTGATGTGAATATACCACTCCCGATAACAATACTTATGATTATGGCAAAGGCGTCTACCGACGAATTAGTATGACAAAAGGTTGAATTGGGGTAGGGCGCCAAAGGGCTCGGGAGCTAATTCAGCAGCCAGAATCCCACGCATGAAGCAACACGGTTCTTTAGGCCCTCGCAGCTCTCCGCTCCGGGGCTCATATATAGGCATTTGACTGACCTATAGCACCTAGATTCCGCGTGAATGTACTCGCTCGGATTGTTCGCATGATGCAAGTGCAGGCGCATCTGCTGTGCCATACTCAGGTTCCCCGCTGTCTGCAAGGAGTGGTCTTTGGGCTCCGCCATCTAGATCGTTGTCTGAAGACATTATATAAATGTGTTGTTTGACTTCCGCTGCAGAAAGTTCGCGCGAAGATGGTAAATATAGCGTGATCGGAATCACGTGTGAGGGGTACTTTTCCTATTACCGTATCAGTATAGAAGCTAACTTATACACTCTTCCAGGAAGTAAATAACTAAAGGATATCATGGTCGAGCTTTTCAAGAGAGCTTTATGTTAACGTTTCCATGTGAGGTACTATTTATCACGTGCATCTGTTGTCCCCCCTTCTCAATCTACCTATTCACTTTTTATCCGTCACCCAAGAACTTCTCGCTAATGACACTATCTAATTAACATATTATAAAAATATAATATTATATTCTTCTACTTAATCTACCTTGCAAAAAACTGCAAAACTCTAATCCTAGTGGATTTATAATGAGAACCCAAGCCCTGTCGACAGGGGTTGAAGTTTTTATTCGTAACATGCTGCCTATCAGCCCTAAGGGGGTGACATGTTCTGCTCGCGCCTGGTGAGGAATAAGGTTATTTGCTGGGTTTACTGGTTTTGCTGGTTTTGCTGGTTTTGCTGGGTGCCAGTTTAAAGTCTTTGTGGACTGTTAGTTGCTGGTTTTGTTGCTTGTTCGTTTGATTGCTTGATTGCTTGAATTGTTTTGAGGACAGAACGGCTTATTTTGGGCTATATTGTGAATATGGAATGGGTCCGAGGTTGTGCCTTTTTGCGGAGGCTGCGCTGGGCTATGTGTGAATGTAGGTAATGGGATGAAATTTGTTTGCACTTTGTTATATATGCCTGTACGGGCACAGGTAGCTTCCTATAGAAAGCAAGTTACTGCTATTTGATTCTTAACATGTTTTGAATTATAACGCGGGGAAGCAACTTGAAGCTCTTTCAATATATTATTCTGGGAAGAGACTTTTTTAGTCTCCTCTTTTTCATATACATCTAAAGTTACCTTGACTTTCCAACGCACGCAATCAATGCTAGATCTCGGGTGTCCAACAAAATCAAGCACTCAAGGCGAATCTGGCTTTCAAGCCCGCTCATCTCCTACATACTTGTGCTCAAGTCCGACGACTCACTACTAACCCTGTCGTATAGAAAGGTCAGAGGGCGAGAGATAGAATGAACATAGGGACGAAAAATGACAGCAAGCCGTTTCTTGACAGCCATCTTCCGTCAATCTACTAATTAAGCAGAACGCTTTCGTTTCAACGGGTTATTTTAGAACACTCATACTCTTCCATTCATGATTTTCCCCTCTATCAAACCTGTCGAACCTTATCCATAGTCGCTAAGTCTTAGCGCACTCATAAATGGTATCATGTAGATGAGTCTGTTTAGTTCCTCCTGAGGCTAGCCTCGCAACTCAGAGGAGGTCCGGTCCTCCTCTGAGTTGCGACGATTCATGTCTCTTATAGCCGCAATCTTGTCCACAGACAGTCCAATGTCCTTAGAAAATCCAGACACAGCTACGGAGTATGCTCCTCTTAGTGACCCCATCGAAGCACGTCTAAAATACACTATATATGCCTTTTTTCTCGATTGAACTTTATATATACATCTCATCAAGCGCGGCAATATCTAACATGCACGGCTCAGATCTAAGATCCTAGTAAGGGAGATATCACTCACCAGACTCCGTAAACCCTTCTCGAGAAATTGCGTTCACCTGTCAAAGCCTCCCCAGAGCCGAAAAATACACTCTCCAATCCCATATCTCATACCTTTCCTCTCTATGCTATACTTTACCGCCTGATAGAACCAATCAACTCACCACACCATTCTCACCCAATCTCTCCTTACTCCTTACCACCCCCCCCCCTCAACTCCCCCCCCGCAAATTCCTCCATAAACAAGCACATACGCACATATTCCCCGCATCTCCACCCACCACCCAAACGTCCCATCAAGATCATCCTATTATACCCGAAACAATGAATCTTCAAGTACCTCGCTCTCCAACACCAACCAAACACTTATTACCTGAAAGTCCATCTCCGTCCTCCTCATACGAATCGAGGTCAAGGAGAGACTCCCATCCGCATTCAAATTCAAACAAAAAAAACAAACGAAACAATCAGATCAAATAAACGAAACATATCAACTGGTAACAGAATACTTCTCGACAGCAAACACTTCACTCACTCACTCACTCACTCACTCGCTCAGGGTAAATGTACAACAGAATACGCTAAACCAAAACGAGGTTTCAAATAAAAACCTCCCTCGAGGTTTTTCTAGGAAATGCACTTCATATCATAAGCATGACTTCTCTACCGCAACAACAAAGAAGGTCTCGTGTAGAGGGTAGATGGTAACGGTTAACAGATGTGATGTTCTTATATACTCGTATAGTAACCCACTCCACCTGCCTATCAAGGGGTTACTTACACACATCACACCACACCACACTACATCACACGCATTTATATGAAACGTCACCATTCATTCTATTCACTAAACCACCCAGCTATTTACAACCAACCAACCACAGTATCCTAAAAGCCAATCTCATCAAATGAATGATAATTTTCTTATTTGTACATATACAAAAGTATGTATGCCAGCAAAAAGAATCGCGGGTATTCGATCCATAGACGCACGCTGTGCTTCGCTTCGCGCCAAATATGCAGAAAAAACTCCCCTGTATGGTATGTCCAGATCCGAAAAATGCACCATGTAACGTATGCAGGCAGTATGCAGAAGGGTATCGCTGTAAAATCCCAATTCCCAATTCCTCAACCCCGATCCAACCAACCACCTATTTCCTTTCCTTTCCTTGATCCTTCCCTTCTCCCTCTCACCGTTCCCAATCCCAGATCCACTCCGTCGTATCATCCCCCACTCAATGATCAATGTTAAACCTCTGCTGCAAAAATATCGGCACATCACTCAGATCAACACCCCACTCCCTGGCTCCCCACTCGCCCTTCCTGCCCGCCCACTGGCCACTCAAAACCCCACTCCCAATGTTCCGCGTACCCGCACTCCCCACAAGTCCCCTGTCCTCAAACCCATAGCCCAGGCCGCCTGTATACCGATCCAAAATCAGCATATCCTCCGTGCTGTTACTCCGTGCGTGGTTCCGCTCCGGGATATGTGGAGCGAGCAATGAATCATCGTCTTGGTCGTAATACTCTCCTTCTTCCGCTTGAGGCGCAGGAGCAGAAGCAGAAGGATCGGAGTACGCGAGGGAATATGATGTATTGGCGTGATCGTTCTCCCATCCCGCCCGCTGCACATGGTCGAAACTCCCATATCCCCTCAATGTTTGCGGTGTAGGCCGTACCTGTTCAACACTGGGTCGAGCGCTGCTGGGTCGGCTCATCTCCATACTCTTTTTCGTCTGCAGCGTTTCACCTGCGCTCTTTCTGCGGTCGGCCCAAAAATTGGCTGGTTTGGCCCATTCATCGGTCTCGGTTTGCTGAGGCGGGGGTTGAGGGGATGCACGTGCTGGTGGAGGAAGGGATTTTCGCGTTCGCATGCTGACGGGCGGAGATCGCCTTTCTCTTTCCCTTTCTTCGGCAAGTAGAGATTGGAGTGTGGGTACAACAGGCGGCGTAGGAACGAAAGCAAAAGGACGCTTTACAGAAGCATTGGAATGTGCTTGTGGTGGGTATTCCCGCGAGCTCTTTCTTGAATGCGGGGCTGTGTTTGGACTTGATGAGAAAGGATTGCCTGCTGCTATTGAATCGTAGGACTGCTTGTCTCGGAGCATGGTTGATGCAGCTGAGACATCCCGAGACCGCTGGAACTGAGCTGCGGCGTTGGCTTCGAATTGGGAGGTTAGAGATTTGGCTCTTGTGTTGGGACTTTGGGGTTGGGTGGCGATGGAGTAGGGTGAAGATCCGAGAGAAGAGGATATGCCATCGAAGGAGGTTACGTGGGCTTCGAAATCTTCTTGTTGCTGCTCTAAGCTTTTCTTTGGGGTGGCTTGAATTGATCGCCTTCCATCGAAACTCTTACGAGGAGTAATCTGGGCAGAGGATGTCGGCTGATACGTGTTTCGTCTGTTGAAGTCAGGTTTCTGCTCTGGTGATGTAGGCGCGTTTTCCGGGATGCTGGCGTATACTGGTACGGGTGGTAGTGCACTTTGCAAGCGTGCGAAACTTAACTCTTCCCTCGCTTCCGCGCTTCCAACCGAGAAGATAGTCCCAAGTGTTTCTTTGCTTGAGCTTTTTCTCAAACCCGTAGTTCCTGCCACCGTATTCGGGAAGCAGGCAACTGGAAATCCATCCACGCGCTGTTCAAGTTTGCGGGAAGTTTCTGCTGGCACAGGTGGGATGCTGAGTGCTTCGCTGCCTACTGCTTGGATTGTAAATACGGGTGCTGGTTGATATGATTGCGGACGTTGCTTATGCATTTTGTTGGAACGCAATTTTGAGCCATTGGATGACATGGAGTCTCCAGAGCTAGAAGATTTCTCTCTGAAAATTGGTGGCTCGCGGAGGGCTTTTGGAATGCTAGGTAGGCTTTGCTGGCGTACGTATGTTTGATTGATGTTCCCTGATGTTCTCATTCGGGGTTCCCAATTTCGTTCCGAAGCCTGTGGAGCTGGCTGAAAGACTGTAGCATGCTTTGGAGGAACAGTAGAAGCCTCTCGAAATGGTGGGGGAGGAATATAATCCTGAGTTGGCAGAGCAGGTAGGGATCTTTGAGCGCGGAGAGTTACGTCTGATGCTTGCGATGAAATCGAGTACGTGCTGGATGGGATTCTCGATCCTGCTTCCTTGGGAGGTGTAGGTGGTGCTTCTTTCGCTGGAACTATCGGCGCTACATCCTTTTTCAAAGATCTCAACGAAACATTTGAGCTGTATCCACTGTCCGCTTTTGCCAATGGCTTCATAGAAGGTTCACGAGAACCTGAGCTACTCTTCATCGACTCGCCTGTCCCGTAGCCCGAATCAAAAGAGCTTGGTGCATGCTCCGAAATTCCTGGATTTGGAGAGTTCGGCTCTGGTTCGAATAGATCGTCATCTACAGCCATGTGTTTGCTTGTGGCTTCCAGCGTTGGAGAACCAGCTGGTGAAACCTCGAACGAGAATGGACTGAGTGCCAGATCTTGAATGTACTCATTTGCCAAATCTAGAGACTTGTTTGGAGAATGTTTGCTCGTGAACTTGAACAAACCAAGCGAAGGATCTGGAATTGGCAACTGAGTATCAATAGTCAGAGGCGCCATCTCCACTTCGTGCGTCTGCCTCAGCGGAGACTCTGAGCTGGCCACGCGTTCTGCTCGTATTAGCTCTGGATGGGCTAGGCTTTGGCTTAAAACGTTCCGATGAAGGCTCTCTCCGCTCTTTCTGCCAACCACTTCCAGGTAATCGTCTTCAATTCCAGCGGTTGTAGGTCTGCCATCACTAGGTACTGGACTCGCAGATCCATTTGTTATCCTTAATGATCCTAGCTTGAATACACCAATATGTCCATAACCCATATCCGTAGGAGTTGCCACCCGCGGACCTGGAGAACCATTACCTCTTTGTCGTCCAAGCGCTGCAATATCTGACAAAGGGGAAGAGGTCGGTTTCGTAGGATTGTAATAGTAATCTTGAAAATCGTCTGATTGTGCTTGTACTTGTGAAGGTAAAGACTGGCGAGAATCATCTTGGGAGAATAGACTTGTCCTTGTTGCTACTCCATGCTGGAGTAATGACCGCCTTCGTATTGGCACGTATAATGCTGGCTCCGACATTGTCCTTGGTAGTGAGGCTTGTGGTTCGACCTCCTCCTCCTCATATCTTGACAGCCTTTTCGAATCACTCTTCTCGGGCTCTGGTGATTGGGCTTCGGCAACGAGTGATAATCGTGCGTGGTGCTGGTATGGGAAATGTTGTAATGTCATTCGTGAACGATTTGGGGGTCTGCTTGGAAATGACATTAGAAAACTCTCTAAATACTGAAGGAAACTCGTACCTCAAGCTTTCATCAGGCTCTTGATCCTCAAACGTTACCGAGTTCGCTCTTGAATTTCTGCGAACAGGAACAGGTCTATCGACAGGACTTGGATCTACGAACTCCCGCTCAACACCAGTGTCCACTTCCAATGTCTTCAGCTTTGCTTGTGCTCGTGAACTTTTCGACCTAAACAGGCTCATTCGTTTTCGTGACTTCCCCTCTTTCTTTTCCTCAACCTCGCCAACAATAGTATCTGGCAACAACAAGCTGTTTCTTGATTTGGCAGGGGAGCCATTGTTCGACTGTGAATTTTGGCGACTAGGAGGAGGTCCGGGGATTTTCGATATTAGGTTTCCACTCGAATTTGTCCTGGGTTTCGAAAGTTTGTTGGTTGCCCGTCTCGGGGCGGGGGCTGATTGTTCTTGTCCCATAATGAAGGAAGTAAAGGAAAAGCACTTTATGTATTCTGTACACCGTCCATCCTCATTCCCAGCACACACACACACCTAAACTTTGTAGAAAGGAAAAGAGAGGTCGCAGATTGGGCGGTGGGGGGAACGGAGGAGGGAGGGGAGGGGTGAAGTCAATGCTGAGACGAGGCGAGGTTGATATGCGATGTGATAAAGTACCGGAAGTACTGGGGTCGAGATCAAGGTTGTAGTCCCGGTCCACGGCGCAGATTGGACGGAGCGAGTTGTTATTGCAGGGCAAGTGCAAGGTTGTCGGGAAGTTCAGAAAGTGGGCAGAAGCTCAAATTATTACGAAGTAATTTGGGCAGATGCAAGTTGCCTTGCTTTAAAGCCAGCCTTGTGTTGCGTTTCAGAAGGGTCTCTGCGGATACTGGAGTCTGGACAGTGGAGTGGACTGGTAGACAGATCACGGCAACACCTGATCCTGAGGTTGATCCTGATCCTTGGATTGACCCGCTTCAACTTGCACAGCACGCAGCTGACGACAACGACAACAACAATAACAACACTTTGGGAGGGAGGCTTGGGCTTGGGACAATTGAATGGAAGAGAAGCAAGAAACGAGAACAAAGGGAGCTGAGATGAAAATGAATGTGGCCAATTATTAAGTCTGCAGTTCAGTGCAGTGCGTGCAGTGCCTCGAGTGCTTCCACAGGCTTACATGGTTTCGATGCATGAGGAGCAGCGGGTTTTGGATTATTTTAGAAGTTGCATTTCCTTGGTTGCAGTAACAACGACACGCGGGCGGGCAATTGGTGCGAGCAGGGTAGACCTTACCCTACAGTACCAGTCCTTACAGGGTACTCCGTACACTCCGTATGGTAGGAGCATGGTCCGTACGAGTATCCACATCCATACAGACAGGGGGAGCTTTGCCCAGTCAAACAGCCTCGAGAGCCTCGCTTGGGTTTGATCGCCCGCCAGTTTAGGAATCCCCGCTTTCATCTTGTGGCGCAGTCGATGTGGCGGACATGCTATCCAATAGGCAGAATCTCGTGCAAGCTTTATCGTTGATCTCATCTCCAGCCCCGTGCAAGAAATGTACGAGTATCGAACATCAACAGGGTTTGTCAGAGACTATCGAAATGCAACTAAAGAAGCCCATATCGGAAACGGTGAAGTCTGACATGGAAATGACAACGCCATGAAGATAGCGTCATGGGAAATTATAAAACCGGTATGGTATAGATAGCCATGACATTGTCGGTATAGACTACCGCCAAAACCAAAGCAAAAGAACGGTGAATAACATGAGTTACAGCCACGAACGAGATGGTTACCGGCCGTAGATCTAGGATTGATAGCACGACAGAATCGCCGAGATGCGGCAAAAGCAGTGCAGTGCGTGCTACCAGGTATTTTGAGCATCAGCGATGTTTCGGGTTTCGTTATAATTAGATGGCGAGGAACAAAGTAACGATCTTCTATCATCGATCATCTGACTTGCGTATGCTTTCAAGCTGTCGAGACTCGGCTTTGACATGCATTGGAGGCTGCGGCTGCACAGTACGAGTACTCAAGTTCAAGTATGGTATACTTGCACGTGACTCGCCTGGATGATCTAGACACCACACCACAGCTCACAGCTTTGAGAAGACATCGCGATATAGATGCTACAAAGCTCTTTTCTCATAATACTACGCAGCATCTATCCCTCATCACATCTTTGTATTTGACGGTCATTCTCTCTCTCTTGTACTAGTACTAGAATCTACCCCTTAATAGTTGTGGCTGCTTATTATGCTCAGTTATCGCATTG
Source organism: Lachnellula cervina (assembly GCA_007825325.1). Classification (NCBI taxonomy): domain Eukaryota; kingdom Fungi; phylum Ascomycota; class Leotiomycetes; order Helotiales; family Lachnaceae; genus Lachnellula; species Lachnellula cervina. Next base: position 4,213 of record QGMG01000179.1, on the reverse strand, counting down.
TCAGTTTGTCAGATGAAAATTCCCCTCATCATATGATCTCCTCTCGCAAGCACTTCAACCTTTCTACACTCCGTACGGATGCTCCCCTTCACCTCACCATGACACCCGAACTGTCGTGCGTGTACTGTACCAGGCGTCGTTCATGCCATGGTCATGGTTTCCTGCACAAGCAGAGTAGTGCTTTTGGTGAATTCCGATTTCTCTCCGGGCCGTAGCTCATCCACCGACCGCATCTGTTACCTTATCTCCCCGCCCCAACAGCCCGCGAATCACTGGAAGGCTCAGCATGTCTGGACTGGGATGGCCTTCACATTGAATCCACGGCCCAAGTCGGAACGTGGCAATGTGTCGCGAGGTGTGGAGGACTGGAAGAGGGGATGCATGGAGGTTTGTAAGAGAAATGAGGCTCATGATAGTCGGGAGAAGGCATGCAAATGTTGAGGAGAGCCAGAAAGAGTGAGATGAGCCTGATTTGGAGGCATGTCTGCGGGCTAGAGCCTGCAAAGGGCCCTAAAGACACAGCGATATGACCGTGAACAAGGGCAATGTTAGTGGGGGTGGGGTGGGGATGTGGATTGATCCTAGGGTGTCCTCCACTAATGCTACCCTCCAACCGCCTGTCTTTGCCCGCTGTGAATCCACATTCACATCCGCACCAGCCGCCAATCATGTCCTGAGCCTTGCAAAGCCTCCTCTTTCCATGTGGGAGGGAGAGATAATATCACAGACCGGAATATTCTTCTTTACGCAATAATAATCCCTCCTCCACATCCCATCATCGACATCCATCTCCATCTCGAGTAGCGAGACATCGCACCCATCAGCAGCTTCCCTCCGCATGCCTTGTCGATGTTTCCCTACAAAAAGCTGTCAAGATGGAAGCAATAACGATTCCGTCGCCTACTGCCTTTCTTGCTGCATCACCCGACGCCAAACCCGCTCCGGAACCACCACCCCCAAAGCGCAAACCTACATCTTCTACTCCCACCAAAGCCGCCGCTGTAACTAAGAAGAAGACGGGTGCAGTGAAGCCTAAACAATCAAAGAGTCGCAATGGTACGTCTGCAATGCTCCTGAGTGGCTTATCTTAGCAATGATAAGACACCAGTAGGCGACCGAAGGCGGGGTACTTACTGTACGTACAGGCTGTATAACGTGCAAAGCAAAACGATTAAAATGCGACGAGACGAAACCGACATGCCAGCAGTGTCACAAGAGGAATGTCCCATGCGGTGGATACAAAAAGGACTTCAAATGGAGGCCATTCGAAGAGACAACTTTTGCAAACAAGGTTGTGCCGCCAGCCAAATCAAAAAGAGGTATGAGTGAGCAACAGCTATATATCATGGCAGATGCTAATTCTCTACAGATTCCATGGTACCAGATAAACCACCCGATCCTTCAGGTACAGCTGCAGCGACAGCTACGAGCCCTTTATCCGACACCTCTTCACCACCCGGCGAAGAGCCAGAGACCGAAGCAGATATCTCTATGCAAGATTCCTTCTTCCACGCTGCGGCGCCGAGTCCTTCGTCTTTCCCACCCCTAACGGATATACAATTCGACCACCCGCCCATGTTTGATATGAGTACTCCTCCATACCTGCGAGAACTACCGAGACCGAGATTTGAGGCGGATACGGTTACCAAGAGCTTGAGTAGCTTATTTGAAGATGCAAATGGGGGTCCGTCGAATAGGGATTCGAGGCCCAGTTTCTCAGGACAGTCTCCTAGACTGATAGACCTGCTCATCCCAGGTTCGGAGCTGAATGCGAGGCCGGGGAGTGTCAGTATGCCTCCTATGAGTATGGCAGCCCCTATGACCATGTCGCCTATGATGGATCACCATTTTCTACCGCACATGGAAATGCCGCATGATCCAATATTAGATGAAGATGTAGAAGAGATTATACGGGAACCACAGATGTCGGACGCGGATATGTGGATGCCCCTGAGGGGTCAGCATTCACGTTCTTCGACTACGTCGCCCACTATGACGAGAGACGATCCATTCAACAAGATATATCGGCAGCCAGAGGTCCAAGCTGGGAGTCCAGAGATGTTGATGCTTCGATTCGATAAGCAGACTTGTGGAATCCTTTCCGTGAAAGACGGCCCTACTGAAAATCCCTGGCGAACATTGGTTTGGCCTCTTGCTCGCGATTCCCCAGCGCTATACCATGCAATAGCATCCATGACCGCTTTCCACACCTCGAAAGAACGCCCCGCTCTTCGCGTCGACGGGATGGAACATATGAGACGCAGCATCCGCTCCCTCGCAACGGGTATTGAGAAGATGCGCACCGACACCGCGCTGGCCACAACCCTTGTCCTCGCCTTCTCCGAGTCCTGGGACCAACATATCAGCACGGGTATCGAGCACTTACGAGGGGCCAAAATCTTGGTCAACCAAGCTCTGACTGCCCACAAGAAACACAACCTCTCAGGCGATGAATTCGCACGTCTGAGGTTCCTGTGTAATACGTGGGTATACATGGATGTAATAGCACGTCTGACATCCGTGGACGATGATGAGTACAGCGATTTCGACCACATTCTCCCCGCACTCAACACCTTCACTCCTAACACCGAAATCGATCCCTTGATGGGCTGTGCAGCTACTCTATTTCCGCTCATTGGCCGTGCTGCAAATTTGTGTCGCAAGGTGCGGAAAGTAGAGACGAATTCGATACAATTAATTAGTCAGGCTATCGAGTTGAAAGAAGCCATCGAGCAATGGTCGCCTCCTCCTGGCTCGGCTTTCGAACGGCCAGAAGATCCTACAAGTGAGATCCAACATGCTTTGCAAACTGCCGAGGCGTATCGGTACGCTACGCTGTTGTATCTTCATCAAGCAGTCCCCGAGATCCCATCTTTCACATCCGCGCAACTTGCCAAGAAAGTCCTGGTGTATTTGGCCACAGTTCCGCTGAGTAGCAGACTGGTGATTGTGCAGATATATCCACTGCTCGCCGCTGGGTGCGAAGCATGGGATAGCGAGGATAGACAGTGGGTCGAGGAGAGATGGGGTAGTATGGTATCTAGGATGTGGATTGGGAATATTGATCGGTGTTTTGAGGTCATGCAAGAGGTTTGGTCTCGACGAGATAATGATGCTGCTGAGAAAGCCGAGAAGGAAAATTCTAGGAGAGGTGGTATGGGGATGGTGCATAGTGAGAGTAGTAAGAGGAAATTTGAGGAGGAACTTGCGTTGGATGATATGTTCAGCTTTTCGGATATGTTGAATGCAAACTCAACTGGAAGCTCAGGGGACCGCCAGAAACGTAGAAACACATTGAGTGGCACGGGAGGAGGGAAAAGAAGAATGGATCCGGCAACCGAGGAGATGGATCCAGAGCTTACGGTTAGAGGGCGTATGCATTGGGTTGGTGTTATGAAGGATTGGGAGTGGGAGAGTAAGTTTGCATTACATTCTATCATTTATCCCTTCAACACCTTGCCCATGAAGGATATATTCCGTCCAAAGAGAAATCAAAAGCTGACATTAAAAAAATTAGTCCTCCTAGGTTAAACACCCATCACTCATTTCCTCACCAACCCATTATGATCCAGCCACCGCCCCACATCACTTCCCCCACCAGCAGGAGGCGGTCCAAAACCGCCCCTCCACGGATCCCCCTGCCTCCCATTTTCCCGCCGCTGTCGCGCAGCAACCCAAGCTCGCGCTGTCTGTTCTTCTCTGTCTAACCTCTCTTGCCGCTTCGACTCGGTAGCTTGGGCGTCCGAGATGAAGGCTTGGTAGGATGTCATTCTTTGAGGTGCAGGTTGAGAAGAAGGGGGGATGAGGGTCGATGTTGTAGAGAGGTTTGAGCTTGATCCGTTGGCGTGGTGTGTTGCGGATATAGAGGTAGATGATTGACCGGGATTGGGATTGGGATTGGGATTTGGTGCAGGTTTAGAGATGGTGGACTTTTTAAAGAGTCCCATTATGAATTGATGTGGAGCCTTGGTATATTTTGACGTTGGGTTTGACTTGGACTTGGATTTGGATTTGGGGTTGGGGTTGTATGTAGAGACGATGGATGATTTTGGTTTTGGCTCTGCTTTGGTTTTGCTTTTCGTATGCGTGTAGCCGTACGGTATTTTCAGCGCGGCGTTCGGGGGGAGTATGGCGTTTGCTTGTTTCTTGGTGTTCCCCTTTTCACTCCCGTTTATATAAATGAGCAGAGAGAGCCCTCGTTGTATATATAGAT
>QGMG01000178.1:0-46151 GCA_007825325.1 Lachnellula cervina | reverse complement strand
AGTGGGGGCGGCCTGAGGCCAACGGGTAGTGAGAGTTACTTATAGGTAAAATTTGTATCACGTGAAAATAATACCAAGCAAAAAAAGCATTTAAGGCTCCAAAATCGATATCCTTATAATATAAAAAGGAGAGCCAGAATCGACTCTTTCCCAACGCCATTTTTGTGAGGGGCCGGAAGAGGGCCCCGTGAACAAAATCCAACCGACTTAGCATTTAGGGCTCGGCTCAGGTTAAAGCAGCGGCCCAAAGACGGAAGTAGAATTTGGTGAGGTCTCGGTAAAGATTATAGGGGTAATCTGCGCCGACAGACTACTTGTTTCTTTCTATAATTATTCTTGTTATGTACTCGCGTCGCATTATCGTTTTTAATAATGGGTAAGCCGAAGGACCCCAGGAATTTTGTTGAAAGAGCTCGACAAAAAGGGTCCCAGAAGAATACAATCCACATTAATGGCTCTGAAGTTCAAAGCCACCTCGAGCCCAAGACTCGAAGGTCCTATCAGAGGCAAGTAGATAATTGGTATCGGTGAGTTACATCTTCTCAATCATACGTGGCTCTTGACCTAGTAAATAGATTCCCAAAGTAAAGTCTGGGGCTGGCACCAACGACCCCAACCCGCCGAAAGAACTCGTACAGACTCTCGCTTTTGACATTAACGGCCTCGAAGCTCGTGACCCCGACGGAGAAGTTGATATTAATGGAGCAAAAGGCACGGTCGTCCAATATTGGGAAAAAATTACAGCTGGTTGGCAAATAGAGCTTGAGCCGATATCTCTAAAATAAATACGCTAAATTAGATTAGTATACTTCTCTATATTATATAATTGCATTTTTGTTCTATTACTTACATTCTGAATAAGGCTAACTATATATACTTTATTAATGAAAAGTTACTAGAGATAATCAAGATGCGCATAAGCAAACGGCCGAGGAGATATATTACTAAAAATCACTTTCTCTATGAGGTGTGAACTAGTAGGCAAGATTACTAAATAATAAGTAGATTAAATAACAGACTAATCTCTAGCCCTTTATAGAGCTAGAGCAGATCTATATTTATATTATAGTAGCTATACTAGTCTTATATAATACTATAACTCTTATATTATATTACTAACTAGTTAGATAAGATATAGCTCTCTTCTAGGGATCCTATAGACCTCTTCTAGGAGTTAAAGGAACATTTTCTAGTATTATCTAATAAAGATAACTTTCTAGTATCTCCTATAAGAGATAACTTTCTAGCAGGCCTAATAAGAGACTAATTCCTAGTATTAATCTCTACTTATTAGGTAGATAGCGACGCCTTTTGCCTAATAGGTGAGTGGCGGCTATATAATAGATAGCTCCTATATTATATTCCTTATCTTAGAATACATATATAATTAAATAAATAGTATCTTTACGAATTACCTAAAATAAGATTATTGAATTAGATAGATATTATAGTTATTATTTGCTCTTCGGTACGAGTTAGTGAGTATATTAAGTCTAGCTACTATATAAGCTCTAGTTGTAGTTTATATTATAAAGTAAGAGTACCTCTTAGCTTTCTTTCTATACTTATTTCATTTGCAGAGCTTCTAATAGACTGATTGAGTATAGAATATCACCTTTAAAGTGTTTCGAAACAAATATAAGAATGTATAATTTGCTCTTAAAGTGATATAAGACGCTAGAAGCATAATATAAACACTAGATAAATAGTTTATATTCTATATCTTACCTCTCTCGAGTAGAGGGATCGTTGCTAACTTCGGACTAGTAGGCTTAAGTATTCGGTATATAAAGGTCTTATACTCTTACTTTTATTTTATTAACTAATACTCTTTATACTTACTATTCTAGTAGTAAAAGGAGCACTTAGAGATTATAAAAGATTATAAAGCTTTTGGATCTTACTATTAGCTGTATAAATAAATACGCTATATTATATATATATTCTAAATACTAATATAATACTTCTGTTTTCTAAATAGAAAAGTGCTAAGTTTATTATATATTACTAAACTATAGAGCTAATATAGGAGTATACTCTAAAATTACTCTATATAACTAATATAGAATATTATATAAATTATACTATAGATCTACGCGAAGCGAGACTAATTAGAAAGGGGGGTTAATTTAGGAGGGTTGATTTATAGCACTCCGGGGGTCGATATGGGAACGCGAAATAGGACTCAGATTCAACATCTTATATATAATATCAATTCAAGCTCAACTCTCAAATGCTTAGTCTCAAAAACCAACTGATCTTGCTCTCCAAATTTATTCGGACAAATTGCTGTGCCTCTGCGAGTGCGGGGTAGCTGTGGGGAGTGAAGTGGGAGGCCGGCTATAATAGGTTTAGCGTTTTCAGGACCTATATTCATGACTTCCCAGGCAATTTGGTTTTTACGGAGTAGTTTTACAGTAATTCTGTGCCCCAATCCACCTGCGCCGCTGGAGTTCCGAATGCCGGCCTTTGCATAGCCACACACATAGTGGCACATGTAGCCTATGCATTATCCCTGCTATATTACAGTACATGTTGGAAGGATCGGCAGGCGACCATAAGGAAGGTATAAATACGCCCGCTGAGGCCCGTCTGCTCGTCAACTTTACCTGACCTCCCGTCTGCCAAAAATCAAGCCATATCACGAAAAATACTTTGCATACCGCGTCCTCTATTGCCTCCATTCCGACTCACTCTTCGCAGCAGCCGATTCTTTCACAGGTACGTGCCAAATACGGAATACCAACAAAGCGTTCTCCATGCTCAACGCACATTACAGAATACGCCATGGATGATCCTACCACCGCACCGTGTGGTCTGCGCATCAGCGATGCGGACTTCGCGAAGCTCAAAGCGGGCTTCAGGCCTCGGAACCAGGACGACAAGTGGATCATCACAGCCACAGCCGCGGATGAGAGCGAGAGTGAGAGTGGCACTATCTCACTCCACGTCGCTCGAGCCTCGATACGCAAGGATTACTTCGTGCTTACCATAAAGCCAATCGACAGCAGCAGCGGTATTGGAAGTGGAGCTGAGATCGAGGCTATTACTTGGGAATGTGGTCTCGAGAGACATGTGGGAGATCCTCCCTTACCAAAAGAGGAGGCCCAGAGATTGGTTTTGGCTATCATTAAGGGCAAAACGAAGTGCGATTTTGATGCACTTCCAGAGGATTACTTCCCGGATCCGTGAACGCGTCGCATCACCACCTAGCTAGGCATGCATTGAACAAAGGTGACTGTCAAGGCCACTTTTGGTAGCTGAAGCTGCATATCCCAATATCAGAATCATATCCGCTGATTATATCAAGCTGATCGTGTGTATTATTTCTTTGGTGGTGTTCAAGACATTGTCATGCCAGCACACGTGTCTGTATATCGGAAACATGTAAGAAGAAATAACGGGCGATCAATTTCTAAATTATACAGCAAGGTCCTGAAAAGCCGGACAAGGCTGACGAGTGTGAATGCTTCTTCCTACATCTTCCTACATGGCTTCTTCCCTAACAATTTGAATATCTATGTCCCATACATTTCCTATCAAGCCTAAGAGATATTGAACGAATTCGATCCAAAGTGCTAAGGATTCCTGGCAAGTCCCCCAGCAACTACTATCCTCTCATATCCTGATGGAAAGATTACGCCACCAAGACCTCCGCCACCAAGACCTCATTTGGGGAGAAATCTCGTGCGTGTGTTCGCTTGGCTGGCATGGTAAAAGGCTGCCACTGCTCGTTCTTGTACTCGTAGATCTTGGTAACGGCCGCCCAAGGAATCGTACGTTCAACCGAGAATTCTTTTTCCTGTGGAAAGCCATATCTGATTGGAGGAACCGCTGCTGCAAACTCTGCTGTAACATCATGGATTTTTGAGGTGATTTTGGAAGAATCGAAGACGTAGGCGTATGCAGCGTCGTCGCCGCCATCGACCTTGGTCTTGGCGTGGCTCTGAGCTTGCACCAGAGAACTCGTGGTAGAAACGTAGGGATCTTGGCCATCTCTGCCTCGTTGCCAACCATCGCTCACATGCAGTTCCAATATGGCGAGGGAGGGAGTCTGTCCACCGGTAGGAGCATAGGCCTTGAAGCCTCCCTCGCTTTTGACCTGCCCAGGCGTGACATCGTCGCCACGGTAGAGCGTAGCGGGTACAGCACCGCTGGCTAGGGATGCAAGAAGACCGAAGGGAACGAAAAGAGAAGAAATGCGCATTTTGCAATATTTGGTCTGAGTTTGCGGCTTCGGGATGTGAGGTTTAAAATAAAATATAAGAGACTATTCGAAAGACCGAACGTAGCTACCTCAGATTTAGAGGAGAACAACTTCTTATATGCATTTCTCTCCCTATCCTCAGCTGCATTAAACTTCGTGGGAGCAACCTATACTGAAAAGTGGAGGCAGAGGCGCAGACGGCAGGCTCTAGGAGTAGAGAGGAGGCGAAGGATGATTTGAAACAGATGTCAGGCTGTTGGCGGCGAAGTTGTTGGCACCGAAGTTGTTAGTAGTGAGATTATTACAATATTGAAATAAACTGTTCGTATTACAGGGTGATCACTATTCTCTCATTTGTATATACTGTTATAGCATTATAACAATTCATATTAATAGTTTATTAATGCATATAGAGGGGGTTTTAGCTATGCTGTGGAAGCGGAAAGGATATGCCTTCTAGCTTACTCAGCGCTAAGTTAGCCTGCATAAGATTATATAACTATTGCGCACAGCAGTATTATCCTCTTATAATAAGTATCCCGATAGTAATACTTATCTATATTATCTACCTACCTAACTACCTAGACATATAGATAGAATAGAAAAGGGGAGGCTAAAGGGAAGGTACATATAAGAGTAGAGGAAGGAGGCGAGAGTAAGAGGGAGCTGTATAGGAGTGGATTATAAGTAGACTCCAAATACGCGCTAGCTATAATAGGCCTAGTATTTATGTGATGAGTCGACTTAAGTTATATTAAGTCCTTAACATAACTTAACTCAACTTAAGTTAAGAAAACTTAAGTTGATTTAAGATGATTTAAATTATCTTGAGTTTTGGTTATACGCTGTCCAAGTGTTTAGTTAGTGCTATTAATTTTCAACTTCGACAGGGCTGAAAAGGGCTTACAGAAAGCTTATAATCCCAAGTGCAAGTAGAATCAAAATAATACGAATCTAATATTTTCTAGCATTATTTTTCTTAGTATTCTGCTACTTATATCTCTTTTCGCTAGTATAGAGCAAGTGCTTCCAGGTTGTATGCCGGGACTCAGCGCAGGACTAGTTCTATACAAAGACGATGAACATTCGCTATCTGTTGCAATGCAGTGTTAGTGACCGTGGGGCTCTTGTTAAAATTTTGAAATTATACTTACCAGATGATGGACTTGCCATGGTTGGTATACTGGCGTAGAAAGTATCCTTCATAGGTGCAAGTACGTACGGACATAGGTCTTTGACGGGGAAATGGATCAGAAATAGTAAAGGGACTTTGAAAACTCACTTTTGTGGTACCACAGGATAAGCTGCGCGAGTTTCGAGCGAGGCTACAGACTCACGTTTGGGAGCATCTAAATATCGAAGTGTTGTCCTCACAGGCCACGGTTGACGTGAGTTTTTGTTAAATTTAACTTCGCATCTCCAATTCTCGAATCTAGAGCCTGTGTCACTGAATCCTCCAAAGCTTTGTAGACAACGCCTCATTGTTGGTTCTTCCCTAGAAAGTGCTAGTCATCATTTTGAAACCCTTCCTTGTTGGTTGGTGTTGGTTGGCAACTAGGCGGCTCCTGAATCTACGATCTCGTAAAGGTCGCCGACTCGCCACGTACATTCGCCTCGTCCCACCGCAAAAGTAACCCCATCCAGTAATCGGCGGTCTTACCCCCTAGCTTATCCAACCCTCAACCTCCAGCTAGGGGGCACATTTAATTATTCGCACTTTTTTAATTAGTCGCAGTACAAAAGAAGGCCATGCAAGACCTCGGATTATAAACCTTAGAGAATGGCTTGCATGCCTTAGGCCTGACTGCCGTGCACAGACGGTTTTTGTATGAGAAAAGTGCGACTAATTAAAAAAGTGCGACTACGGAGTAATTAAATGTGCCCCCTAGCTGGAGGTTGAGGGTTGGAGAAGCTAGGGGGGAACCGCCGATTATAATCCTCGAGGAAAGCCAACTGGCGGCAGATATTCACGGGGTTTAATTATGGCGAGATCACATTTATTATTAGAAATTCTTAGCAAGAATGTTTTTACGTTTCAACTGCTCTAGTCCTCCCGAACGGTTATTAGGGGCGGAACTGTCACGTGTATTGCGCTACACGTGATGCCTGGCGCTCCCTTCCCTTAGCGCCACGCTAGTTAGCCACATATTAGGGCCCCCGTGAGGGCATTTATAGAATGCATTCCCTTTTACCACCCCAATATGTAGTCATCCTGACAGGAACGGCCAATTGACTGGCTGCAAATAGACTAAGAGAGCGGAAATGACTTCATTAGCTGATGTCTTTGATAAGCGAAAAGGATCTTAGGCAACTCAATGAAACTACGAAATAACGTAAATCATAGTTCGGGTGAGAAAGGGAAATGTTGTAGGACGAAATTCCACCCATGATATGTGAGCAACTTAGGCACTTTCACGTCATGACCTCATAATATGACTTTCAATTACTCTCTCTTAGCATCGATCATGTCTATTCTCTATCTTTTTGCAGTTTTCGAAACGTCAGTCAACGACTCCTTTGCCGTCACACAATTTTTACGACTGCAACATCGACCTCCTTCATGTAAATCAGATGCAGAACATCCAACAAACGCCGCAGCTGCGACTTCAAATTTGTATCACAAGCCTGGCTTAGGGTCAAATAAGCTTCCAAAGACTTGAGATAGCTTACGCTTCTAAGTAAGTTCGGTCTCAATGCGCCTGATGCTGGTCAATCCACCTCATGATATGTCGAGCATTTATCGGTGAACTGACCACATTCCACAGCTCAGCAAGATTTGGGATTATTCCAGTACAATCCAAGAAACATAAATAAGACAGCGCCGCCACCCTCACTCTCTTTTTTCAGTATCATTCCTTCAACATCGGCTCTTCAGCACAACTCGGCATCACCAAACTTAGATTGATTCTCTTATATTTCTCGACACCGCTTAACAAGGAATCCTCATCGACGTCTCCTTTTCTCAAACTCGTTTAGATTACATCTCAGCAAAAATGGTTCAGCTGTCCATCATCGCACTTTCCCTCACCTCAGCATTGCCGACCTTGGTCGCTGCGGGTTGCAAAGAAGGCGGGATATACTGTGGGGTCGGGCTTAAGAAAGAAGGTATGTCGCTCGCCATCCTCCATATTCTCCTTTGTTTCGGCACAACGTTATCGGTCTGACTGTGGAAGGCAATTATATCACACAAATAAACACTGGCCTTAAGGCGGCGGGCGAGGGCGCCACTGACTACAACGAAAACCAATCCCTCTGGTCTTGTGAGGGCAGTGGTGCTATCGTATTCAAACAATTGTGCTTAGCAGGGTGTGTCGGCAATGGCAAAAATGACGACTCTTGCCTCGAGAATGACGCTGCCGAGGCTGCTGCCGATGCTAAGAGAAATGTTGGTTTGAGCTGGACCGCTTGAAGAATCAATCAACAAACTTCTGGTTAGCTTATGGTTCTTTAGCTTTCAGATGTGGGCGTAGCTTTGCTACAGCTACGGGGGGCACAAGTTTAAAGGAAGGGGGTTGTAGAACTAAAGCTGAAACATTCTTTGGAGATAGTGGCTAGGGAACTTTGGTATCGGACTGTATTTGGGTTGTATTTGTCTTCAACACCCACTCACACGCGTTTAGATTATCATTTTGGTTTTCACCCCTTTATTTATCTTGCGTGTATTAATATACTCAATGCTAGGTCCGTTGTCTCATAACTCAAAGCGGAAAAGAATGAAAATAAAATGGCCCTTTTTCCGTGTTCATTCAAGCTGCTCTAGCTATATGGAGAGACTAGGCGACGTATCTTGTGGTAGGTAGGGTTTTAAGTGCCACCACGTGATATATAGTCAGGGGCCTAAGCTGTTTGAAAGCCTTATAACTATAGGCTTTCCGACTGACTTAGACCTCTATCCATTCTAAAATACGTTTATTTTACCCCCTTATTTTCAAGTTCAGACGAAAAGTTAGCAGTTAACCAACTATCAAATGCCTTGCTTCCCCCTCTCAACTCCCCTTTCCTACCGTGCTTTTGTAAGAGTGGGCAGAAAAAAGTTACGTTCAAGAGTCGGCTCCTAGAGGACCCAAATACGGAGTAAGAGAGTCTATATTCAAAAATGGGGGGGAGGGTGTTAAAGGGGACCCCCTGTAACTTTATTATGTCACTCGAGTTGGTTTGGTTTGGATTCTTGAACAAATTACAAATAAAATTCCACCTTCAACCAGTTATCTTCTCAAAGTACCAGACCCTAATTATTAGTTCCTCCGCATCTTACTCCGATGCCTACTACTAACACCACCGCCACCCTGTTGTAATTGATTACGCCTCGTAACTGCTTGCTCCCTCTTGCCCTTTACACGCGCCGCGTCTCGTTCGATATTTTCTTCTTTCGTTTTGAGACTCCGAACCAGATTTTCGCACTCGGTGAGATCGTGCCGCAGCCGTTGTGCACCTGCACTCCAATTATCAGCTTCAACTTCCAACAGCCAAATGAGCAGTATCATTATTGTACTGCCTAAGAAAAGAACATGAAAAGACAAACCACCATGCGAGCTAGCTGTAATAGATTGCAACTTGTATAGTCTCAACTGATATTTACCCTTCTCACTATTTGCCTTCTGACGATGGTATTCAGCCTTATTCAAAAATTGGTCGTAGTCACTATTTTGTGACGAAGAACTTCGAATTCCGACATGATTTTCTCTCGTTCGTGTGAAATGTATATACGGTGGATTGTAATCGAAGGAGATGAGGGAGAAAGGAAAGAGGATTGCAAGTAGGAGGAAAAGTGGAAGAGGGGGAAAGGGGGGGATGAATTATAGTAAGCACTGTGTAACGTCAGTATTTACACAAGGCTACCTAGGTATGTGTGGTATTCATGATTTGACGCCTTTTTAGTGTAACACACCGTCGGTACAAGATCTTAGTGGAGCCACGAATTCTATTATCAGGTTATCAAGTGCTTGGATAAAAAGGTTTGATTGGTATCCTCGATGGGTTTTAACCGCATACGGTTCAAGGCGCATAGTGGAAGCCGAACTTCAAAAGTTGTGTGTGGTGAAGAAATCTGCCTCTACAGCAACATCCTCAAGATTATCAGTCGTATAGCAAAGAGAGCGAGGTTCCAGTGCCCTCGATAATGCATGGATATATTTTGTGTGGCTCTCCTGTTGAAGTTAACCATGACCATTGCATGAATTCTACGATAGCCAGCGGGCGCACCAGCAACCGTAAATGCTTCCGCCAAACAGCTCAGCTCTGCCGTCGAGATCATTCTGCCTTGCCTTGCTGCATGACATTCTCTGCTCATCATGCAGACGGAGCCTTGGTATGGATCCTCCCGTCGATACAACTGGGGTGCCGCGCCGATGTTGCCTGGCCTGGTCTTGCATGAGTGATACCGCACTACCCCGCGTCGAAAAAGTGGCTGATTTTGACACAGCACTAGGATCACTTTCTAATAAGTGCAACAACTCAACATCTCCTCAGGCATCACTTTTTCTTTATTCTCTTAATTCTCCTCTGATAGCCTCACATCATAGATATGGATAGTCCAAGGGACGCATTCGCCTTCTCTCCTGAAAGCTTGAGCAATAGTCTCCAAAACGAAGATCACAATGGGTGCGTACTTGCGAAAGGATTCTACCAGTTTGAACATTGGAGATATTTGATTCACCCTCAACGAGAGAAGACAGCGGCACAAGTACTGCATGAGCACAACGTCCACAAGTTCGAAAGACTTGGCCAAGCAGCTACCTTCCTTGGAGCCTTCCGCCTGTTTCGAGTTCTGCCAAAGCTCCAGGCCTATAGTACTATGCTTTAGCGGACAAAGTAGCAACAAAGTCGCGCTGGACAAGACGCTATATGAGAGCTTCCCGGGTTTCCGATTATTTATTGATCCTTGTGATGCGGAGATTCAGGCTTTAGGATTTGGTTCTATTCTTCCAGCTATCTTCCAAAAGGAGCCGATCGTTGATGTGGTAACTCTGCAATGCAGTATCTATGCTATGCAATACGCCTCCGCCCAATGCTGGATTGAGTCTGGCTTGAAAATAAGTGCTATTATTGGCCATAGCTTGGGTGAACTCACTGCTTTAGCAGTGTCTGGTGTCTTGTCCCTGTCAGACAGCATCAAATTGGTTGCGTCTCGTGGCCGCTTGATCGAAAGCCAATGGGGCCCTGAGAAAGGAGCTATGTTGGCTCTTCAGTGCGATATTTCAGGCTTTGAAGAAATCTCTGCTCATCTCCAGAGCAGCTCACAAAACGGCGATGTGGAAATTGCTTGTCACAACGCACCTGCCTCTTTGGTTGCCGTTGGCACTTCGGCGACGATTGATGCCGTCGAACATCTGCTAAGGACTAAGCCAAACCTCCAGAAAATCAGATCCCAGCGACTTGAGACCAGCCATGACTTCCGTAAGTGAATATTTTCATGCCTGCGTATTTTCAATTGAAAGGTTCATCCATTCAATACATCTCCTCCCTATCTATCCATTCTAGTGGGCTTTTGGTGTACTGTCGAAAATTTATTGCTAACTTCAGATGTCCAACAATTAGATTCGGCACTCGTGGAACCCATTCTTGCTGATTTGGCCACTATATCCGGTTCCCTTCATTGGAACGAGCCAAAGATTCCATTAGAAGTCTGTACCGCGGAAAGCACCCCATCCATGCAGAGCTACAGTGATTTCAAACACGCTCGAGAGCCTGTGTTCTTCTCCAACGCCGTACGAAGACTTGAGAACTCTTTAGGAGCCTGTGTCTGGTTGGAAGCTGGTTTGGACACACCAATTATTCCAATGATAAGAAAAGCAGCCAAACTGCCGGAAATTCACAATTTTCATGCTCTGAAAACACCGGGTGATCGGAGAACTGTGGATGTAGTGAGCGATGTCGTGTCTACTCTAGGAAGAGTGGGGTCTCCTCGACACACTGGGGCTTCTTGCCTATGCATGCTCGACAGTATAAGCATATATGACTGCCACCATATCAGTTCAAGAAAACACCCCATTGGCGAGAAAATATCGACAGAACAATCGAGATGCAGCAAAAGCTCCCAACCAACGATTCTGAACCTACACCGATTGATTTACTGCAAGCTCTACCTCAGCTAATTACACGGAGAGCAGCGACAAAGGATGTTCCAGGCGTTGCGGAGCTTTTGGTGAATACTCAAAGCCAACGCTTTAGGAAGATCGTTGGGGGACACGCCGTGCGTGAAAGACCGCTATGCCCCGCATCCCTTTATATGGAATGTGCCACAATGGCCATCCAACTGCTTACTGGAGATATCGAAGATGCTAGTCTAGTTTTCGAAAAGGTTGAATTCCATTCTGCATTGGGTCTCGATTCGGGAAATGAGGTCGTGATACGACTTGAAGAGGCTTCCAACGGGCAGTCCTGGAAATTTAGTGTTCGGAGTTCTGTACCAACAAACCCAAGGCCGAGGCAGACAATCCACGGGAATGGAATCATCTCTCGTGGCCCAAATCATATACCCAGTATGTTTCAGCGGCTTGTTTCTGGACTCACTGAGTGATTAGAGAAGAAAGAAGATGCGGAAAAGTTGATGTCGAAACGCGCATACGGGCTATTTGCACTAGTAGTGGACTATGCGCCATTATTCCAAGGAATTTATGCTATAACTCTAGATGATTAGGAAGCAATCGCCACAATCAGTCTCCCAGATAATCAGCCCAATCGGGAAGAGAGTACATCCTGGAAAATCTGTGATACCGTCACCATCGATTCGTTTATTCAGGTCGTTGGGCTTCTCATGAATAGTAGTGATGTTGTATTGCGAGGAGAAGTCATGGTGATGGTTGGCATTGAACGTGCTGTCATCTCACCAGCGTGTAAGATGGACAAGATAAAACGTTAGCAAGTTTACGCAAAGTTTTCATTCAGCCATGAGCAACCAATTGGTGACGTTTTAGTGTCCTCTCCTGAGGTTGAGCTAGTCGCGATGCTTTGCGGTTGTCGGTTTACCGAAATTCCAATCTCGAAGCTCGAAAAAGCTTTAGATTCAGCAAATTCAACAGCGCTCCCAGAGGTAACGCACAGGAGGGAGACTCCTAGGAATGAGCTCTCTACTAGATCCATTACAACATCCGAGGGTTTCGCTACGCCGGCCACAAATACGCCAGCCCAAGATAGCAACGATTCGGTGTCGCGTGACCTGATCGCCGAGTACACTGGGGTCAATAAACTGGATATTGCCCCAGATACTATCTTCGCAGATTTAGGGTTGGATTCTTTGGCATCTGTTGAACTTGCTTACATAGTGGAAGGATTCTGCACTTTAGGAGTAGACTTTTCGCGTATTCTACCTGGAAATTACGTCCCTCAAGTGCCACACATGGTACAGAAATATGACAAGTTGATGCGAAGGCTTTGGGAAATTCTGCAGAAGCACCATATCGTCTTCATCGATGAGGAAGGAGACGTAATACGCGGCAGCCGTCCGATCGATCCAAGGCCATCTTCTCAGCTGGCTGAATCGTTTCGGGCCCAGTTTCCGGGCTATGAACATGAAACCAATCTCATCAGTCTGACGGGCCCTAGACTTGCAGATTGCTTGAGTGGCAAAGCAGATCCTGTGTCGATTATGTTTGGTAGCCCGTCGTCTTTAAAAACCATAGAGAACTTCTATGGCCAATCTCCGATGATATCGACATTGACAGAACAACTTGTGATTTTCCTGAAGACCCTGCTTCAGGATTTGGACCCCAGCCAACTTGTGAGGATTCTGGAAGTAGGCGCAGGCACTGGGGGTACAACTAAGAGACTCGCAGAGGCGTTAGAGCGGCTGGCATCGAGGCTCAATATACATTTACTGATATCTCTCCGAGTCTTGTGGCAAAAGCGAAAAATATGTTCAAACAATACCCATGGATCGAGTTTGCTACTTTTAATCTAGAGAAAGAAGTTCCCGCGGCTTTTCAAAATTATTTTGATGTTGTCGTAAGCACAAGCTGCGTCCATGCAACTACAAATCGCACCTTGTCTTGCCGCAGACTTAGAGAGGTACTAAACGAAGACGGGTTTATAGTACTTTCTGAAGTCACTAGGGTCATGGATTGGTATGACATCTGTTTCGGTCTCCTCGACGGGTGGTGGTTAGCAGAGGGTCGTAATCCCTATCCTCTTCAGCCAGCAGAGGCTTGGATGTCAACTTTTGAAGCTGCAGGGTTTGCCTCTACCGGCTATTCGCATGGTCCAACTCTCGAGGCTAATAGTCAACAACTTCTCGTTGCTTCCAAGAAACCTTGGCATACCCCCGTAATTATGGAAATCATGCCAGACACTCCCCATGGCCAACATAGCGCTTATAGCATGGAAACAATGGTATATAAAGAGGTGGGTAATGTCCAAATCCACGCAGATGTTTACTTTCCCCCGAGGACTCCGTCATCGGCTATGCCTATTGGTACGCGCGCTTAGAACTTTCCCAATTATACCATCAAGTTCGTTAGCTGATGTTTTCCTCTAGCTCTTATGATCCATGGTGGAGGTTTCATGACATTCTCCCGGAAAGATATCCGCACATTCCAAACGCAACACCTCCTTGCGAATGGGTTCCTCCCAGTCAGTATTGACTACCGGCTCTGCCCAGAAATCAATCTTATTGATGGGGCCATGGCCGATGTCTGCGATGCTTACAAGTGCGCTCAAACCTCGCTCCCGCAGATAGCTTTACATCAAGGGATCGTAGTAGATCACAATAAAGTTGTTGTTGTCGGATGGTCGACAGGAGGTCAACTGGCTATGTCACTTGGCTGGACAACAAAGATGGCTGGTTTGCAACCTCCAACAGCGGTGCTGAGCTTTTACGCTCCTGTGGAATTTGAATCCAGAGGTATGTTACTCGTGACGAAAACTGGGAAACATTCTAATGCCGTTTGATTATAGACCTTGACGCAAATCGCCTGTCGGAGCTGCCGGATCGTAGCATAAGCATAGAGCGCATTATGGCTGCTCTACCAACCACACCTGTAAGTTTCATTTCGCATTTTCCCATACGAGTATTCATTCGATTCTCTTCATCCTTGACGCCAAATTTGAAGAAAATGATGCTAAAGTGCAATCTCACAGATTACAGACTACAGCTCGAAAGCTGGTAGGACTGCCCTCGGCTGGGTACGTCCAGGTGATGTACGTCCAGGTGACCCACGCACTGAGCTTGTTATGACCCTATTCAAGGGGGGTATCGGGGTCTCACTTCTTCTGAATGGGTTGCCAGGCACCATAACGCCACCATCCGAATGGTTCTCGCAACCATCACCTGCACAAATCGCTTCCATCAGCCCACTTGCGCAGATCCGCGTAGGCGCTTACGACACACCTACCTTCATCATCCACGGCACTTGTGACCAGATAACGTCATTCGCCGGTTCGGAATCTTTTGTGGGCGAGTTAAGGGACCGGGGAGTCTCGCATGGTTTTTTGCCTTTGGTGGCCTTGGATCATCTCCATGACTTGAGGTTGAGGCCTGGGAGTGGAGAGTGGGATACACAGGTAGGACCGGGATATCAGTTCTTGTTTGATGTTATGAGGGGCCATACTTGAGAAGACAGGATTGCTGCTAGGAAAGAGATTTAGATGGGGTGTTGGATTTAAGCTGCTAGATCTGCTTGGTTCCGTGTATTATTGCCTATACATGCTCGTAACGTATCCGCGCCAACAATTGACATCTATTTTATGATTGAGTTTTCCAGAGGGAAAGAACAGTAGTACAAATAAGCAAAGCATTTTTGAAATGGTATCTATATGTCTATATTCGTGAACCAAATAAACATTCAAACTTTTGTCTCTATCAACAGTTTCGTTTTTCTTGGCCGAAGATACCACGATACAATAGTCAGCGCACTTATAGCTATACAAGTGCCTGTGAAAACTACCAGAAACTGGTACTTCAAGATCCCATAAGCCCCTAGCCTGGTCTTTTGCGATAATAACGCTGTCAAAATAGGCCCTGCTAGGATATTCCCAATGCCTTGTAGGAACACCAAAATGGCAAAAATGGCCACGATCGCTATAGGATCATCAGTCACTTGCCTAGCCATCGCCACACGCATTGTACTAAAACCGTAGCCAAAGAAGCCGTACACTATAGCGAACGCCAAGAGCATCCCTAGTGATTTCGCTATGCCCCATAGCACGAATATCGTAAAAGTCGAGATGACAGCAGAATTTATTGCCAGGACATTCACTGACACGTGCTTATCAGACAAGTAGCCAGAGGAGAATTGTCCCAGGACCTGGGCTCCGACCATGACGGCTAGGATCAAAGCACCTTTCGTTGCGCTCAACCCTATAGTAGTTGCTTATAAAGGAAGGTATAATGCAGGGAAGAAGAACCCGAAGTTTTGCATCAGGGTGGAAGCGCCATAGATCCAAAATAGCGGTCTCTTCACAAAGCCCCAATTTGTCTTCGCTCTTGCGCTTTGGTCAGCCGGCGGCAGTTTACCCTTGAGGAAGGGAATAAGAGGCGCAGTGAGTACCGATATTGCCACAGCGATAGCCCTCAACGTTGTCTTGTATCCGTATTTATGCAACAGGATCTCAATGATAAAGGGAACAAACATGCCGGTAAATCCAGACGCCGCACTAACTATCCCAAACGCCATGCCTTTCCGCGCCACGAACCACTCGTCCACAAAGCTGTAAATCGGATACGTTAATATGACGAAACCCAGCTCGTACATGACTCCCTGCGTCGCGATTAAGCCGTTTAGCGTCTCTGCGAAAGAACCAGCAACGAGACTTAGGATGCAGAGGGGCCAGCCGAGCCAGATCTGGTGCCGTTGGAACTTGGGAAAGCGCTTGGCGATTGTGGTGGAAAGGGGGGCTCCGAGGTAGCAGAAGCCTTAAGCTATGGTTCCTATTAATGCGATCTTGGAGCTGCCGGCAAAGGCGGGGAGCGTGGAGTAGTAGTTTTGGAAGACGCCGTATGATATGGGAAAACCTGGATGTGTTAGTTTTGGGGTTAAATGGAAGAGGGAGGAGTCTTTCGAACCCTAGAAACAAGCCTCGAAGACAAAAGCTGCGGCAAGGAGGCCCCAAGCTGCGGTGCCTCCATCGGTGGGTTTAAGATTTTGGATTGTTGGGGTTTCTCTTGCTTGTGCTATGCTTCTTTCGTGCTGGATATGTAGCTGCTCGGAAACTAGTTCCGTTTGCGATTGTGTTATTACTTGGTTCCAGGTTTGGAGTTTTATTGTAGAAGGCATCTCGAAACTTGAGGTGGTTACACACTTTTGGTAGTCGAAGACTACTTCGCAAAAGAGGATTAACGGAAATGCCAAACGCCAATAAGTAAATGATCTTATACTAAAGGGAACTTAGAAGTGTGGTTTCCAGCTAGCGTTTCCTATCACAAATAAGAATTTCGGATCTTGCTCAATCAAGCAGGTCCATATCATAGTCGTCCTTCAGCACTTTTTACCTGTTCGTAGATTTCCACTGAAATGGTTATCTGCAACTCAGCTCGTTCGAGTACGAGTTCAATCATAAGTGAGAGTCGAATCGCACTTGGAACTGCCTGACTTTTATCCCTGGGCAGGATCTCGGTACCTCCAATGGTCTAAGGTTTTGCGGGAAGGATCGCGGCATTTAAGTGCTTTGCAAGGCTACCTAGGTAATAACTTCTAAAGAGACTCTTGTCCCCTTAAAATCCATGCGTATAAAGGAGAAGATTGGAATACGAAAAAAGAAGCTTTAGATATAAATATTGTTAACAGTTTATGGTACTGGATATGATTTAACTGGAATGTAAAATGTTAAATAATTGAAATAATATTTGTTAGAAATCATATTACGTAAAAGGTGTAAACATTTATCAGTAGAGTAATAGGAGGACTACCTATTAAGCTTAATATTCCCAGCTTATAGTTGACTTGAAAGGTTAATAAACTTTAGGTAATCTTAAAGTACGATAACCCCAGCCTTTTTCTTCAAAAGGAAGAATTCTAGAAGAATGAAAGCGAATAATAAGGGGATTGAATGACGTGCTAAAGAGGCGTGGAAGAAGGCTAGAGACGAAGGAAGGTTATAAAGGAATACTACTCCATAAACATGGACGTTCATTCCAGAAAATAAATTGGAGCCTCTGTTTAAGGTACCACACCTCTGATCCTTATCCAAGCTAGGGTGGCAGTACGATGGTTAAAAGCCAATCATGTAATTTTTGAACCCTAGAGTTAGGTTTCTTTATAAAATAATACATATATATTTCTACCTATAAACATTTTTGCGCTATTTGTACCTTTCGGGTACATATCCCGAGTCATTCACGTATTTACTAAATCAAGGTACCAATTACAAATATAATTCATAGCTTTCTTTTATGCCCCTAGTTTGGATCTGCTTTAGGGGAGTTCTTTCTTTGACTCATGAAAGAGACCTATAAGTATACTACGGTGTAACCGCTCCCACCGCTCCCTTATATACCATCCCTAAATGTTCCTCAGTGAATCCTCACTCGCAATCCAAATATCTAACTTCTTCCCCCCACTGTCACTAGCACTTGGTTCGTTATTTCTTCTCACTATGCACGCTCCAGCATTAGACCACTATCGGTTTACACGTGGTACTCCTAAAGAACAACAAGAATACGCCGCAGAGCTTATCCAGGCTTTGAAAGCCTATAGTTTTGTAAAAATAGTCAACCATGGTCTCGATGATCCGACTATTGAGGCGCTTTTTACACGGGTGTGTGACCTTTGAGATCTAATACTTCCTCTCTCTTCATTGTCAAGTGATGCTGAAACCACCTTGACCGAACTTTTGTGCATTGGCTAACTGTATATAGACACATGAGTTCTTTGCTCTCCCTCGTAACCGTCAGAAAGAAGTAGAGCATCTGGCTTCTGATAATCCTCAACGAGGATGGAGCGCTGTTGGTGTTGAACAAACCTCTGGCCTCTACAGCCGAGAAATTGGAAGACCGGTGGATGAACTAAAGGATGCAAAAGTAAGTGACAACTGGGAGGAATATGTTTCCTGACGTAGCTGACAATATCTGAATCTAGGAACATTATGATATTGGACCACCTGAAGATGCCCAGTACCAGAACCAGTACGCACATCAATCATTACCTCCTAACCTTCAGGATCAAGCCCACAACAAGTACTGACCTCGGATTTTACAGATGGCTGAAAATGAAGTTTTACCAGGACGGCAATCGGTGAGTCCCAATTGATCGACTATGTATCTCAATTAGTAAAGACTGACAGCCGAAATACATAGTTTATGGAAGATTACTGGTATAAGTGTCAAGATGTGGCATTATCTGTCATATCTGTCATTGAGATGGGTCTCAACGTTCCTTAAGGAACCATACAAGATCCCTGCCACCCGGCCGCAAGTGAAGTTCGTCTCAACCACTACCCGGCGATTCACACCAGTGATATTTCCGATGGATCAACTGCCCGCATCTGGCCCCACAGCGACTTCGGAATCATTACTTTGCTCCTGACCGACGATGTTGGAGGTCTTGAATTCGAGGAAAGTCATAAATATGGAAAGTTCTTGTCAGTTCCGCAGGGAGCCAAGAACGAGTTGATAATCGACGTTGCCGATACGCTGTAACGGTGGACAAATGGAACACTGAAGGCTGGTATGCACCGGGTGGTGCAACCTGTGAGCACCAATTTGGGAGAGAAAGCGTTGATCCAAGAACGCTGGTCTGTTCCGTACCTGTTGAAAGCGAGACGAGATGCTCTTGTAGGAGCGCTACCGGAATTTGTGACGCCACAAGTACCTAGTGCTTATGATAGCATTCCGGCATTGGATTTCCAATTGATGAGACAGCATCAAGTGTATACTAATGCCTAATTAGCAGGGCAATAAGCTTTTCTTGCAGCAATATACTCCTTAGAGAGAGAAATACACCTGAGTTTCAATCACAATGCCTGTTTTATTATGAACTAGCATGGGGGACCTTTCTTAGAAAATAATACTTGAACATTGCTTGCTTAATCCTTGCATTTATATATAACGTTATTGGTTCAGTAAAACCTTTGAAAGTGCCGTCTGATAATTAACAGACCTTGGTTTTGTAGTCAATATACTTAGCAATTTCGCTCAGCTACTTCTTTTCACTTTCTTTCTTTTGCGAAAACATTTTACTCTAGGGACTCGAGTAATATTCCACGCAAACCCTTTCATTTTGTAATTTGGTTAAGACAACACATTGAAAATACCTATGTGAGCCACCGAGTGGGTTCAGTGACACTCGCCTAAAAGGGGGGACGACGACGACAGACAGGGGTATGAGTCACGTGGTAGTATTGCCCCGCCAAATTTATTTTCCCGCAATGACTCAAACAGTGCGTTTGCTCAATACAAACGCAACCTCGTCCTCCTTCCTCACTCCCTCGACGACAACTTGAAAATGGCCTCCCCACTGAGTCCCGAGGAGTCAATTGCCCTCATAAAAGCCAACCTTGCCGAGGTTCTCAATCCCGAAATCATCGACGATGTAATCCTCAAAGAAAAACGACCCCTCAAAGTCTACTGGGGCACCGCAACAACAGGTAAACCGCATTGCGCCTACTTCGTGCCGATGATGAAGGTCGCAGAGCTGCTGGCGGCCGGATGCCACATCAAGATCCTGCTCGCAGACATACACGGCTATTTAGACAACATGAAGGCACCTTTTGAGCTTGTGGAGTTCCGCGCAAAGTACTACGGGAAGATAATAAGGTCGCTGTTGAAGGCTGTGGGTGTGGATATATCGCGGCTGGAGTTTGTGCAGGGCAGCTCTTACCAGTTGAGCAAGGAGTACACTATGGATCGGTTCAAGCTAGAGGGCATGACGCGGATTAATGTTGCGCAGAAGGCGGGGGCAGAGGTGGTGAAGCAAAGTGATGATCCTTTCCTCGGAGGTCTGGTCTACCCTCTTATGCAGGCACTGGATGAGCAGTACTTGGATGTCGATTGCCAGTTCGGAGGCATTGATCAACGGAAGATCTTCACGTTTGCGATGGAGAACCTTCCTAAGCTGAACTACAAGGCCAGGGCACATCTGATGAACGCAATGGTACCGGGACTTGGAGAGGCAGCCAAGATGAGTTCCAGCGATGCAGACTCGAAGATAGATCTTCTTGATTCGCCAGAAGCTGTGGAGAAGAAACTGCGGAAAGCAGTCTGTGTACCGAAGCAAGTAGAGGGTAACGGTGTCATTGCCTTCGTGGAGAACGTTATCATGAGAGCTCTTACGCTGAAGGGTGGCTCAAACTTCGTGGTACAACGAAGGGACCAAGAACCTCTCGTCTACGAATCAGCAGACAAGCTGAAGGAAGACTACGCTGCAGACATTGTACGTCCTGTCTCTTCCCACATTATACCTATACTAACATCTTCTTTCAGCTCACCCCACAACTTCTAAAATCCGCACTCACCCAACACCTCAACGAACTCATTGCCCCTATTCGCGCCGATTACGACGCCGACGAAGAGTGGAAAGCAATCGAAGTCCAAGCCTATCCACCCGAAAAATCCGCCGTAAAAGTCAAGAAATTAAAGGACAAGGGCGATCCAGCGAAGCGTGCGGCGGCAGCAGCGGCAAGACAAAAGGTTGTCGCGCAGCCGGACGGACATGTTGAAGGCCCTGACGCAGAGAAGGTTAATGTGGGGGGTAGTGTGGCTGAGACACTGCAGAAGCTAAAGGTTGACGAATGATGTTATTGATGCGCTATAAATGAAAAAGTAGACGAAAAGTTATGAAATACCCATTAGTAAGTCTAGAGAATCTACTCACCATGCAACAAAGTTCTATTCCGTCTTAGGGGAAAATGGCGTTGCCACATGCATGTTCCTTTGGATTTCAATCAGGCCCCTATTTTCCCCCTCACTAAGATCACTATGTCTCCTCTTGTCACACTATAAGTACGAGGTAAATATCTATTCAGACTTGGCCACAATCACAGGTATAACAGGCACCAACGTAAACGGCCTCTAGGTTTTATTTGGAGATTCATATTGTGGATACCTAGACAGCTCAGGATCTTGTATCTACCCGTTGCTAGATATCTTCTGGGTTTCTGTTTGATAGGCTCCTTTCGCATTAACAAGAGAACTTCAGTCCCAACCTTCGATTGCCCAGGTAGTTGCAGCTGGACGGAATTGGAGACTGGCTTGGTTTGCAAAAGGAAGCAATTGCAGTGAGAGATGGCAATTACATGACGACGCATTGCCCAACTGGTGTATCGGCAGGAGATGGTGCGGGAGGCTGTGGGTAAGATTCGAGATATTTGTCCTTTTCTGATTTGTTGTGAGCGCAGAGTGTATCTGGCAGTATTAACTTTTCCACCAGTGACTTCCACTTTACCCAAACATCCGCCAGATCTTCAATATAGATTTGACAGTCAAGGTCGAGACTCTTGGTGACGTGCAGTTTTCTTAGCGCCACCAAATGAGAGTAACGTCCCTGACCCCTCGCAAACTGCTCCATGTCTTCCTCGTCGACGCTGAACGAAATGGAAAAGGTTTCAAGTTTCAAAGTCTCGGAAAGGTAGCCACACCAAACCCTCAAAATCCTCTGTGTAGACGCTGGGCGTTTGATTGAAAGAAAAGTCGAGGCCGATGCTTAGGTTTTTGATGCCCTTGTGAACACATGGTCTCTCCTTTAAAATGGATAAAAGATGCGAAGTACCACTATCGTGGGTGCCGGAGCCGTCTATCAAGCGCACATTTGTCCAGAACTCGTCTCCAACTTCTTTTCGGAACAGCGGGCTAACATTCGAGGCCTGGCGAAGCCATTCCACCAGCAGATAGTCCCTGCTATCTCCATTTGGTACCTAGTTCTGTTTCTATGGAAAAGCAGTTAAATTATATCTGCTGCTGCGGCCGGGATAGGCTTTGTCTCTATGACGTTCGCGAGCTTGGCGTTGATTATACTTGAGCTGCTCCTCATTCCATTTTTCCGTGTTTGGAATTGGAACTTGGTCATTGGAGCTTCTAAATTCGGATATGTACTCCTCAAAACCTTGTTCCTCACACAGAGTAGAAATTTCTTCGAAATCAACCCTAATTTGCGGAGTCTTAGACGCACTATTATCATAACAATAAAATGGGTGAAGTAGTAGGCGGTAAATTTCGCGGCGTACCTCAATAGGCAGCTTGAAGAACTCGAAAGGACCGGATTTGGGAATTTGTAAGGTTCAGACACAATAATAATGGATTCGTCCGAAACATACCTCTGAAAGCCGTCCATCTCTACTACTGGGACGCCATTACTGTCGATGTACAGATCAGAGGTTTCACCAATCCGGGTCGGTTAATGGCGATCGACCAGACGGCCAAAGCAGAAGTCGCCATGCTGCAAGATCTAGAATCAGCAATGGTTACAAAGAGAAAAGAGAAAATATTGGCATTCAATAGCCTTCTGTGAACGTCTCAAATCCCCAGAGACATTTGAAAAGGATGTAGGAACTTGAGATGGCACTTACGCCTGTATTGTAGGATAGCCTCGAGCTCATCTCCTGGTTAGACTTGTGTGAGGTCGAGACATCCTGTATGGTACCGGTGTAGTCGGCAGGAAAATTAAATCTACATTTCATTAGCCAAGAGGCTTGAACTTGAAGATGGGTAAGGACTTACTTGTAGGTTCCGGGGAAGACATAACGGTTGGTTTGCAGGGTGACCACTTGCTGGCGAAGCGGCACTCACTGGGGTTGACTTTTAATGTCCCACACCGGCTGGCACATTATAAAGACCGCTTTTTGTGTCTACCGCAAGCCTTCCTTCCTGGTTCTTTTCGTGGAGATGGCCGTAAAACACAGTACTGTAGGAGTTTTCGTTGGTAGAGGAAGTTCCTTGCGTTGCTGTGCTGAGTGCTCTGCTCTCAGAACCAAAGAGAAAAGTTCGAAGTTAGTGATGTGGTTGCATGAAGAGGTATAGAAGAAAAGTCTTCAGAAAGAAGATGGTAGGGGCTATGTAAGCTCGATTCACTTGAACAGAAAATATGGGGAGGACACCTGCTATGATTCACTCACCTATTATAGGGTTGATCAATGCACTAGCGAATTGATCAATTCTTAGGGCTTTGAAAATCTAATTAGTCAATTGCTTTTTGCTCGCCAATTTTTAAAAGCAAATATTGTTTAGACTTTTTATTTATCTTTTCTCCCACTTCCTTCTTACTTCTCCCTCTCTCCTAATCCATTCTTTAATAGGGTATACTTTAATCTACTGCCCTTGCGCAGAATAGGTAGCTCTAAAGGGGAGGAGGATAGGGGGGGAGATCAAAAAGTAAGTTCTTCTGTCCCCTTAGAATAGCACCCAGAAAGTAGGCATATACACTATTGCCCCCCTTATTATTAGACCTTCGCTGCCCGTGTGTATGAAAGTAGTCTGTGCTAACCTGACAGCTTACATGAACACAGTCTGCAGATCCCTAGTTTATACTTGATAATACGAGTATATCCATGCCAAAGAACTGTAATGCTTGCTAGTCTCCTAGACCTACCATACTACGAGTATTCAAAGAGCACGAGGCACGAGGACACCATCTTTGGTTTGCAAACAAACAGTTGGAATGACAATCATCAGAAGCAAAGCCCCTCCCCCTTTTTATTTACCCCGCATCACGTGTATGTGGCTTGAAAGCCTCGGGCCTTTTGAAGGTGAGTGAACGCCACATCTCAGACGACGTGTCAGGTCTGCTCTGCGTTCAATACATACATTCATCGCATCCGTTTTCCATACCACGTTACCCTTATCCTGGAGAGGGTCTGTGCGTAGGCTAGAAGCTATAAAGGCTCTGCCGCACCCTCTCTAGAAATAGCAACGCTTTCACTTTCACACTTTTTTGGCTGATCGCTTTTATTAAAAGCTCTCCTTTCGAATTATTACTAATGCAGCTTATAAGATTCTTCTTTAATATTATCTTTATATTTAAAAACCAACTTATCCTTCATTTCTATATATTCTAAACCTAGCAAAAAGATTTCCCTGCCTTCCCTCGCCTAAAAGACTTCCCTTCTTTCTAGCCTTTATAATATTTGGAACACCTATAATCCTACCTTATTCCCATTTCTAGTAAAGAGGCGTCCCGGTTTTACCCCTAAAGACAATTGCAACTGCAATCAATAATCCCTCCCTATAGCCTACTATACCTAAAACCTTAATAGTTTAATTAACCCCCGCTAGCATTATATAGCTACTACGCCTAGACAACTCTAGAAAACTGTGGATTAAATACCCTTAACCTTAGACACCGCTTCTCTCCCTTAAAACACTCGCGTGTTTTATCTAGCCTTAGTGTGTTTTAACACTTCCAAGTGAAATAGCTTAGCGTATTAGCACGGCTCCTTCTACTAACTCGAAA
Source organism: Lachnellula cervina (assembly GCA_007825325.1). Lineage (NCBI taxonomy): Eukaryota > Fungi > Ascomycota > Leotiomycetes > Helotiales > Lachnaceae > Lachnellula > Lachnellula cervina. The sequence goes on along the minus strand of QGMG01000178.1, from coordinate 21,632 downwards.
TAATAATATATTCTAGAAACCCTAAAACGTTTTAGACCCCTCTACCTACTATCCCTAGTCCCTACTAGACATCTGGATTTATACTAATATAGTAATAACTTTATTTGTAGTACTAGGGAAATATACCCGGCTCACCTCCCCTCCCCTAAAGGCGTCTAGCTTATGCCCCGCCAAGCATTTAAAGGCTAAAGAGATTATAGAATCCGTATATACCAGCTTGGACTTAGAAGAAGAAGAAGAAGAAGTAGCCTAGAAGCTATCTAAAAGGCAACGCTACCCCTTGCTAAAACCCTCTTCCCAACTTAAATAGGAATAGAAGCTAGCATCTAAAAAACTATTATATTCTTCCAAATTAGCTCCTTTATAGCAACCCAAAAGAATAGCCTCCTAATCTAAAAAATGTCCTGCTACGATTTTAGAGGAAGATACTCTAACTAGCTCCTAGCAAACACTAGATAATACTAGCCCCTCTAGTATATAATAGTCCGCTAATAACTAGATAACCCCGCTATAGAAGCAGCACATCTTTAACCTTAAGGCTAAGATCCTCACCTTATAAAGGGATACTATAAGAAAATCCGCGGCTGCACCCTAAGCCCTAGCACTCACTCTAGCACCTACCCCCTAGCAGTTAGTATATATCCCTCTAGCGGCATTATATGCCTCTAGCCCTCCTAGTATCTAATACTAGCAATCTAGTATAATAACCCTACTAATAGGTCCCCCTCTAGGCCCTGCAAATATGGGATTTATCTCTAACCCCTAACTTATAATAGAAACAGGTAAGAATTTTTCTCCTAGCACTCTTAGCCTTATAGATATTCTTATTAGAATTAACTGCAATCTAATTTAGAAGGTTATTAATAATACCTTCAGCGCATATAACCTCTAGCTCTTTCGCCCTATAGCAAGTAGGGTCTACAAATTGGAGGATAAGACTATTATAGTTAAGGATAGGCAGCTCTTAGTAGGGGAAAAGCTAGCTAACCTGAAAAGATTTGGCACTACTAGTATAATCTAGCGCGAGGGCTTTAGTTACTACATCTCCTATATAACTATACTCTATACTAAGAATAAACTAGAACTTATAGTTGCTATGCTAGGCTTCTAATAAAGGGTTCTCTACTAGAAGGCTATCTACTAATAGACCCTAGTAATTAACCTCACCTGCTAATACTATAATAATATTATAGCCTGCAAGGTTCTTAATAATAAGCTCTAGGCTTTTATCCCTGCAAATTAGATAGAACTCTACCTTCCTTCTAGCAAACTTAAAAGCAATGCCCCTTGCTAGAATAGTAGCACTAATAGGCGCAGCCCTAACCCTAGCAGTAGGAAATGCAAGGCTACTAGCAATATAAGCTCCTAGATTTGTAATAAGTGGAACTAGGCAGTTAATAGCTGCTTTAATATATGCAAGAAAGGATAGAAGCACCTATATAGGATATGCAATGGCCACTACTAGCAGATTGTATACTAATCCAAATAGGATAAGGGGGGGGGAATAGTTAATATAGCGCTATTATAAATTTTACGCGATTATATCTGCAATCCATTAGTCTTAAGACCTAATACTATAACCCTATTCCCTATCTTTAACCCTTCTCTCTCACTCCTTTACCCCTCCCTATCCCTGTTTCGCTCTAAAGTATAGGCAGTATTACTTACCTATTATTCTAGTAGCCTCCTGCTCTAGATAATAGGCATTCTTAGATATAGCTGCTTAGTAGGCTATAATGGCCCTAACTAGTTTATCCTCTCTAAAAACCTTTCCTCTACAGCCCTTAATCTGGATATCATCTCGGATTAGCTATATAAAGACCTTAGGCGCGGCTGTATAGTCCCCTTTATTCTCCTACTAAGAGGCCCCTAGCCCCTAAAAATTTATCTCTTCACCCCTTAGCTTAGTACCAAAAAGCAATAGAGGACATTGCTATATCTACTACCTATCCTATCCCCTAAAGAAATCAGTTAATAATTACATTTTAGATTATTATAGCAATATTATATATATATCCCTATTAGAGGTATATAACCTAGTAAGGATAGTAGATAGAAACTCGATTATTATAAAAAAAGACCTCTAGGACGCATTTTAGAATATTCTAATCGCCCTATTTTAGTAATAGCTATTTAGTTTCTAATAGGAAGGCATATACTTTATAGAGACCTGCCTACTATTTAGGCTTATAATAGCTCCCTTCCTATTTAACCTCTTCTTAGAAGCCTTTCACTAGATCCTCGAATCCTAGCTAGGATAGACACTTCTCTATTACCTAGATAACTTTATCTATATACTCACTATAACTAAAGCTACTTTATATACTCTTGCTAAGCTTAAGCAGGATTACTACCTAGTTATAGAGGCTCTTAGCATTGCAGAAAATAAAGAGAAAGATAATACAGGATAGAAGGTGATTGTTCTTAGAGTCGAGATTAACACTTATATAATAGAAGCTAGGCTAGACCTAGTCAAGCTAGGAAAAGCAATCTCGCTTGCATAGTAGGCTATTTAGCAAAAAGACTTCACTCTTAAAGAGGTTTAGAAGCTTATTAGATACCTCTTATAGTGTTCTAAGGTAGTATGCCTAGGCAAACTATTCCTCTTCTATCTTTAGCGCTTTATAAGCTCCTTCCTAGCCTTTAGCCGTATCTCACTCCATTAGAAGCTCCCTTATAATGCTCGGCTCGATCTAGACTAGTGAGTAACACTCTTACCCTAGTTTAATAGAGTATATATAATTGAGGAGGCCTATAATGTGATCCACCTTATAATAGACGCCTCTACATTAATTGGCCTTAGGGGATTCTTCACTAAGAACACTAACACTACTACGGCCCACTAGAAGGACTTATACTTAATAGAGCTTCCCCGCTTCTTAAAATAGAATAGGAAGTATATTAATAAGTTAGAGATCTAGGCAATTATGCTTGCATTCTTCTTCTAGGCCCTATAGTAGGCTGGCAAGCATATAATTGTCTATATAGACAATACTATAGCGTACTAGGGCCTTGCAAACAAGTTCACTAGAAGCCTATTAGTATTCTACCCCTTGCGCTAGACACTGCTCTAAGCCGCGAAATATAATATTCTAATTAAACTGCAATGGATTATAGGCTCTAAGAACACTTTTACTAATGCCTTATCTCGCTACAAATGGGATATTATTGCTAACCTATATCCTTCCTAGCAGATGCTATATATTCTTACCTTATACCTGCAAATTTCAGGGAATAGTCTAGAGCCTTAAGCTATTAGAAAGCGCAATTCCTCTAGCACAGCCTTTTAAAAGCCTAATATAATAATATATCCTCCTCGATCAAGTAGTACAAGACATTTATAAGAACGGAATTTGCTTTCTATAATGCCTAGCTAGCTATAGAAGCCCTCCTTTGCGCATACACAGCTATAAAAATGTCTCTACAATGGCGCAATAGCTGCTATATTAAATTAATACTCGATAAGAACATCTCTAGCCTTAAATCCTTCTCTATTAACTAGGGCCTCCCGACCTATATATTTTATACTAAGAGATAGTACCGCATTATAAACGGGGCCACTAGACTAATAGAGTTAAACTTAGTCTACACTTTTAAAAGGTACCCAATCTCTAAAGACACCCTAGAAACGCTTACCTATAAACCTCTAACCTTAAAATTAGAGGCTAATATAAGGGCTATATACTTGCTAGCGTTCTATAGCTTCTTCTAGTTTAGAGAACTTATATAGGAGAAGTTAGACCTAGATATAGGTACTCCCTAGTTTGCTAAGAATAAGCTCCGCCACTAGTTAGTCTAGATCTCTACTAATAAAACGCAAATGCAAATCACGCTCCCTAAGAGCAAAACTAACCTTAATGGCATAGGAATTATAATTGCAATTGCAGGCACTAACTTAGTATACTGCCTAGTCTAAGCAATATCTAAACTCCTTCGAATTAATTATATAGAACTAGACGCTCCCTTGTTTAATTATAATAAGCTATTGTTTATAAAGGAAAAAGTTTAGAAGCGGCTATCTAGGGACTTAGCTACACTTGGCTACAATATAGCTAGCGCTACTCTTTATAGCTTCTAGAAAGGGGCTGCCTAGCACGCTTAGAACTGCAGCACTTTAGAGGATAATATTAACTTCCTTAGCTAGTAGGCTTAGAAATCAATCTTAGGCCTACTCTACTAGACTAATAGGGACCTTAAGGGGTTCCGTCTTAGCCTAAAACTTTAGATAGGGGAAGTCCTTACTCTAGTGCGCTTTAAGATGTAGGACTCCCTAAATTAGAAGGAGAGCAGTCTTAGAAAGAAATAAAGAGTATCTTAGATAAGAGGATTATTCCGGCTTGATTAGAAAGGTGGCGCGACTAGAGGTAGGGTATAACGGCTATATCTTGTCCTAGCCTTCTATAACTACTACTGCCTGCACTACTACTTCCCACATTGCTACTACATATATTATACTTCTTCTATACACTGCTTATCCTATATTATATCCGCATCCGACTAAGACTATAAAGCTCGCACTAGCTTGTAGCTAACGCTAATCTATAACCTAAATGCCTTACTATCCTCTATTAAACTTAAGGAAGAGGAACACCTCTAGAAGAATCCTCTAGACTCCCCTATAACTATCTACGCTATACCTAGTTCTTCTAGCACTTTAGAAGCTAGTTGGCTTATTATAGCGCAACGCGGCATCTCTTAGGCGACTTAGGATAGAGAGTTCTTATATATAAACGCGCTAGATATAATACTACCTCCCTAGGAACTTGTAGCTATAGAGGAACTCTTAAGATCTCTAGAATCATAATGCCTTAAGAGGGCGCGCTAACTAGACTTACTCTCTAAGATCCTAGACAAACCCCCACTTGTAACAATTAATAAGATTGCTCTTATCTAGAGCTAGCATTCTAAGAATATCACTTAGAAGCTAGATTAGTACAAATATATATATAGGCTCATTATTAATATCTAGAATTTTACTATCCTCTAGGCTAACTATATAGTTATCTACCCCTTATTTATAAACTTCCTTCCTATCTCTACACCTTGCTAGGCCCTTTAGAATTACTCCTTTATATTCACCTCTAAATTCGGTAAACTCAGCTCTATAAAGAGAGACTATAATAATGTTTACCTCTTCTAGGAAGACTACTATACACCTTAGGCACTCTATATCTACTAGGACTAAGGCGAGAGAACTAGCGCCCTTAGGAACCTAATCTTGTAGAACGCAATGCAAGTTTATATCTATAGCAACTTTGCAGCCTATAGTACCTCTAGCTTTAGTCTCACTATTAGCTAGACTTATATTCTTTGCTAACTCCTCCACCTTATTGCCCTAAACTAGGCCTTTATCTAAAACCTAGTGTTCTTTTATTAATCTAAGCTATAGCTATTCTAGATAGTATAGAAGAAATGGCTCTACCTTACTATAGGCCTCTCTATAGAACTAGTCGATCACACTAATACTACCTAACCTTAGTTAGCTATAGACTCCACCTAGGCATATATTGCAGCCTATAGAGCTAACTACTATACTATCCCCCCTTGCCCCAAGTACTACCAGCTTGTATACTTAGAGCATACTAGCCTAGAGTTAAAGAATGCACTCCTAAAGAAGCACCTCCTAGACTGCAACTAGAGACAGGATAATAGGTATACATTATACAACTTAGATACTATTATAGTGCGCGTTAAGGAAGTCTATATTTGCAGTGCGCATTAAAGAAGTCTATATTAGTAGTGTATATTAAGGAAGTCTATATTAGTAGTATGCATTAAGGAAGTCTATAGAAGCTTTCTTAGTTCATTCCTTTAGAAGAAGGCAATACTAAAGTATTTATTAGAAGTTTTTTTATTTACTTACCTTTCCTAGTTTTATTAATATCCTTAGCCTTTTTGTTTTTCTCCTTAGACCTACACGTTTTTTTTCTTATTATTACTTTGTTTTCTTGTGTTTTTATATTTAGCAGCACAGGCAGCTTTTATTACCTTATATCTAGAGGTTTTCTCTCTATAATAAGTGGCAAAAATTAGGCCTAACCCGATTGAGCTAGCTTCTTACTAAGTTCTCTCTTTAGTACGCTGCTAATTATCGGCTTTAGCCAAATTAAGCTAGCCTGCCTTAGAGGCGCCTATACTCGCCAAACACTTAAAAAGCTCTTATCTTCTTAGTGTGTGATTTGTAATGTAGTATATAGATAGAGAGGGTCTATATATAGGCTAGAAGCTATAAAGGCTCTACTGCACCCTCTCTAGAAATAGCAACGCTTTCACTTTTACACTTTTTTGGCTAATCGCTTTTCCTACCCGCCATCCCTATTTAGTTAGTTACACTATATATAGACTAGTAGATTATAGATAGATAGCTCGATATAAACACCTGTAGGGGTCCTAGAGCAGTTGCAGGCGCTTTAGAGGTTTTCTCTCTGCAATAAGTGGCAAAAATCGGGCCTAACCCGATTAAGCTAGCTTCTCACTAAGTTCTCTCTTTAGTACGCTGCTGATTGTCGGCTTTAGCCAAATCAAGCTAGCCTGCCTTAGAGGCGCCTATACCCGCCAAACACTTAAAAAGCTCTCATCTTCTTAGTGTGTGATTCGTAACGTGGCGTACAGATAGAAATTACTCAGGTACGGGAGAGCGTGACTGGGCTTTGTGCGGAAGGGAACCTGCACGATTGGCCCAGCCTATTGGCTGTTCAAAAGTAAACCCCTGACTCTGCATATATTAATGTCTTGCAAGAAATGTTAAGCAGCTGCACAAACCCCTCCAAGGTGAGGGGGAGCTCTAGGCACTGCACCGAAGAGTTCATATCGTGCCGAGCAGGAGGTAGAAATGCTCTGTTCATCCCAGATCTTCCGGAAATTGTCTCGGACCGATTGAGGCGCATATGAGTTCTGGTTGGTCCCTGCGAAGCATCTCCCCATGGCTACCCCAGCTCAGACCCCTACCCCGGAATCGCTCCCGAATTTATACAAACTCTGGGGAAGCTTCATACCTTCCCTATTAAGCAAGCCGAGTGGTTTGCTTACAGGTCTGTGCCCTGCCCGAGCTACTGGCAAGACAAGACTTCTAGGTGCATATGCAATTAAACTTACGACGGTAATTTATATTGGTGTCTTGGAATGGCGGAGTATAAAGGTCCGAGCGGAACTTCCTGGATTTTCCTTTTCTGTTCGTGTCCCTTGTTTCTGTTTCTCCCACAGCAATTGAGACATCTTTTGCCTTGAGATGTGGATTTCTTCAGTAGCAGTTGTTACGGCATTGTCCGCTATTACCAATGCCCAGCTTGAGAATGCTTTCTCCCCTCCACACTATCCGTCTCCATGGATGCGGGGTGGCAATGGCTGGCAAGATGCCTATGCCAAAGCCCAGAGCTTCGTCTCTCAGCTTACTCTACTCGAAAAGATCAATCTTACAACTGGCGTGGGATGGGAAGGTCAACAGTGCGTAGGAAATACTGGATCAATCCCTCGCATCAATTTCACTGGACTTTGCCTCCAAGACAGTCCTCTTGGCATCCGTGATAGTAAGTTCTGCAGCATGCCAATGGTCGTTTTCATTGCTGATATCCTATGTAGCGGATTTCAATTCTGCATTTCCTTCGGGCATGAACACAGCGGCGACATGGACTACACGGCTCTTTAAAAGCCGAGGCAATGCAATGGGATCAGAACACCGCGACAAAGGCATTGACGCACAATTAGGACCTGTTGCTGGCCCACTTGGGCGATCTCCTGCTGCAGGCAGAAACTGGGAAGGTAATTTGGCACATCCAAAATCCAAATGAACAGAGCTGACATATTGGACTAGGCTTCAGCCCTGATCCAGTATTGACTGGAGTAGCCATGGCAGAAACCATCAAAGGGATTCAGGATGCGGGTGTGATAGCCACGGCGAAACATTACATTTTGAATGAGCAAGAGCACAATCGAGAGAATTCAGGCAGCATATTGGCGTACTCATCTAATGCGGATGACAAGACAATGCATGAGTTGTACTTATGGTGAGTACACAGCTTCCAGTAACTACCTCCCAATATCCTAATTGGTACATAGGCCATTTGCGGATTCGGTTCGTGCGGGTGTAGGATCTGTGATGGCCTCCTACAACCAAATCAACAACAGCTACGGATCACAGAACTCCTATACTCTCAACTACCTTCTCAAGAATGAGTTAGACTTTCAAGGGTTTGGTATGAACATCCTCGTTGACCTTTGAATGCACACTGAAAATTATCTAGTTGTGAGTGATTGGTGGGGACAACATTCTGGTATTTCTTCTGTTTTCGCAGGCTTAGATATGACCATGGCGGGAGATGAGGGTCTTGCATCTGGTGATACTTATTGGGGGTCGAATCTTACCGCTGCAGTCCTTAATGGCACAATTCCTCAATGGAGGCTTGATGATATGGTCGTCAGAATTATGTCCGTAAGTCAAGATGACGCTAATGATTTTCTCTCTGTCTGGATAACCGTTTCATTTATCGAATGATAAGCTTGGGAGCAAAGTTTTCAGAATGAAATCAGCTAATACGAAGTAGGCATACTACAAAGTCGGTCGCGACACTGCCAGGGTGCCAATAAATTTCAGTTCATGGTCTCTAAACACGACGGGGTATATCCACCCTCTGGCGAGTGAAGGGTTTCAAGTAATCAATGAACACGTCAATGTTCAAGGCGACCATGCAAACCTCATTCGGGAAATTGGTGGCGCGTCGACGGTTCTTCTAAAGAACACGAACAACGCTCTTCCACTCAAGAAACCAAGCAGCATTGCGGTCATTGGAGAAGATGCTCACGATAACCCCGGCGGTGTCAACTCATGCTCAGATCGCAACTGCGATCAAGGAACTTTAGCAATGGGGTGGGGTTCCGGAACGGCAAATTTCCCGTACCTGATTGCACCGGTCACCGCACTTTCAGCAAGAGCTGCCAGAGATCGGACGACATTCACAAATGTTAGCAATAACTACGACTTTGATGCCGTAACAAAAGCTGTTGCTGGCACTGATGCTGCAATAGTTTTCGGAAACGCTGACTCGGGAGAGGCTTACATCACGGTAGACGGCAACGCAGGTGACAGGAACAACTTGACATTGTGGGGAAATGCGGATGCACTCATCGCCCACGTCGCATCGATCCACCCCAACACAATTGTTGTACTTCACACAGTTGGTGCAGTCATCGTAGAAGAGTTCAAGAATCACCCCAACATCACTGCTCTGCTTTGGGCAGGCATTCCAGGCCAAGAATCTGGAAATGCTATCACCGACATCCTCTATGGTGATCGCGTACCCTCAGCCAAGAGCGTGTTTACTTGGGGAAAGCAGCGCGAGGATTGGGGCACAGATGTTGTCTATACACCTGAATCAAACACACCGCAACAGCCGTACAACGAAGGTGTATTCATCGACTATCGCCACTTTGACGCGCAGAATATCGAGCCTTCCTACGAATTCGGCTTTGGTCTCTCATATACCAACTTCTCTTACTCGAACCTGAAAATTGAGAAGCAGAACCCGGGTCCATATGAGCCTACAACCGGCCAGACAAGCTCTGCTCCTACTTTCGGAACAATCAACCTCAATGCTACCGATGCGTCATTCCCACCAGGGTTCCACAAAGTCCCTCTATACGTCTACCCTTACATCGACTTCCCGATCCCCAGGAACCAAACCTTGGATCTGCCTGCAGGCGTAACAGATAGCTCGCCCCAGCCTAAAGTGCCTGCTGGAGGATCAGGGGGTGGTAACCGTCAATTGTGGGATATTATGTACATTGTCTCAGCCGCTGTCACAAACACTGGCTCCGTGAAAGGGACAGAGATTCCACAGCTTGTAAGTCCATTTCCTCTCCATCGCTCGCAGGATTAGAAACTGATACAAACAATAGTACATATCTCTCGGCGGTCCCACAGATCCTAAAATCGTGCTCCGTGGTTTCGATGATCTGACCCTTGATCCTAATGAATCAGAAACCTTCACGTACCAGGTTACAAGGAGAGATATTTCGAACTGGGATACAGCGAGTCAGAATTGGATTGTTAGTGACTCTCCGAAGACGGTGTATGTGGGGAGCAGTTCGAGGAATCTGCCGTTGCAGGGTGGTCTGCCGTAGAGGCTAGAAAAAGGGGACGAATGATCAAAAGTAAGAGAATATATGAATAACATAAAGCTTGACAGGCATGATAACTTTGTCTGGGCCCAGACTCTCTTGGGGGGCTCTTTTCTTGCCGATGAGGCATATCGAATCGAAAAGGGGGGAAGGGGTTAACCACATGATGGGCATTACAAGATCACAAAATATCTGTCGTGTGAACGCCTCAAAAGGTCTTCAACTCCTATGGTGTTTATGTCCATCTCCATAAAAAGCCGGTGCTACTTGAAGACGCCTAGCCTCACGGTGGATAGGAAAAAGCGGCCCTAATTTATAATGTGCCAGGCGGCGTGGAACATTAAAAGCCAACGAGGGTGAGTGCCGCCTTTGTCTATCCAGCAGCATGAAAACCATAGGCTGGCCTCAATTTGGGTGAGTAGCATTGTAGCGACACGTGATGCTGTCAGCTGCTCCTGCAGTTCAAGTTGGGGGCAATGGAGGCTGCATTATCCTCTGCAACCTCAAAGTGTCGCAATAATGTCCCATCTCTGAAAACATCTCTTTCAAGGACTCCTCCCACTCCAGACGAAAGCTACAATTCGTCCTTTCATCGAATCTGATTGCCATCCTGCTACTACGCTGCAGCTTGCAAGTCTACACCAGTCCTATCTGTGCCACGGCCCACAGCCTCACGCTGCATACTCGTTTTGGCAGCAAAGCCTTCTCTGAAGATCCAAAAGCAAGCGCCATCTAAACAGCACCAGCAACAAAGGAGCAGCAGGCCCACCCACCTCGTCTGTCTCCTGCCCTGGCAGTATCAAGATGGAGCCCCTTTCCGGTGCCGCGAGCGTGATTGCCGTGTTGCAACTGGCGACTGCAGTCGGTTCAGCGCTCAAAGATTATTACGAAGGCGTTCGCGATGCCAGGGAAGATATACGGAAGCTATATGGTTCCATTAAAGGCCTTGAGGGGATACTGCAACGTTTGAAGGATGTGGCTAAGGATTTGAATGATGAGACGCACTTGCTCTTGACGCAACCTTTGGAGGGGGTTAGGGCTGAATTGAATGATTTGATGGGAAAGCTTCAAGTCTCGGAAGCGAGTGAAACTCGTGCTCGGAGAGCACTTCAATCGTTGTAAGTCGTCTCACATTTGTATTGTGGTTCCAATGGGGATCCCAGCTGCAGTGCTTTACGGCCTTCGTAGAAGCCTCGCCTTGCGGTGGATAGGAAAATGCAGTACCAATTTAGAATGTCCCAGGCGGCGTGGGACATTAAAAATTAACTATGGCGGCGAGTGCCGCTCCTATCTAGCTTAAGGAGCATTGGACTCTTGTGGACAAGGCCGTAAATCACTATCGGAGTTAAGTAATAACACTAACTTGGGTGTCCAGGGCATGGCCTTTCAAAAAGAAGGACGCTGAGAAGTCAGTTAATTCAATCGAGAAACATAAATCCAGTTTGAGTCTTCTGGTTGGACTCGAAAGTTTGTAAGTAATTGTTTGAGTACTGTGGAGAATTTCTACGTTGACATTTGGGTAAATCTTGATATCTGCACGATGCTGGCTGTCGTGGATCACTTGTATACTACCGATCAGGTTGACTAACTTGCTAATAAGGCACCTCGGATTTGAACAATCTGACATTACTGCTGATATCAGAGCTGATATCAGATTGGCCCGGCTCCATAGAGATCGCCGACGCATTGTCGGCTGGCTTTCCGAGGGCATCCCAAATCCTTCGCAGGATCACAACGTTGCAAGGGAAAGACATGAAGAAACCACTGGATCTTGGCTCATTAACGATAGCAACGATTATTTGGGCTGGCTAACGGCTCCGAACTCTTTCCTGTGGCTGAATGGAGGTGCTGGAGCGGGGAAATCTATCTTATGGTTCTTTTTCCCACTCCTTAGTATACGATCAAAGAAATACTAATCTTTTTCTAGTAAGTATCTTCCAGCTCTCAAGGTTTCTATTATCGTCAGATACTTACTAGTAGTTCAAACCTCCAGGCTCAACCATCATTGATGACCTCCAGGACCGCTGCAGAGATGAGCCAGCCTCGATCGTAGTCTACGTACCAACCCCTTTCTTTATCCAGCCTCTCTGAATCTGCTATATCGAGGCTCCCGAAGCGCATATAATCTTCTTAGCTCTTTTTTACAGGAAATAGGGTACTAATTCGTCGTAGTGGTACTTCACGTTCAGAGACGTGGAAAAACAGGATGTCTCAAATTGCCTCCGCTCACTGATTGCTGATATATGTAGCAATAGACGGGATACACCCCAGTTCCTACAGAAAGAATACGAACGAGCCAATGTTGGCCAACAGAAACCGACCTTGAAAAGTTGCATCGCCATGCTGAAAGAAGTCATTGCTGGCTTTGACAATGTTTACATTGTCTTGGATGCTCTAGATGAATGTCCAAAAGTTGAAGAGAAGAGGCACAAGCTTTTGGACTTGTTACATGATGTTTGCCACTGGAACTTATCATCATTACACATTCTAGTAACTAGTAGGAGGGAGTCTGACATCGTCGAATCCTTCACCAGCTTTACTGAAGAGCTGGACCATTTTACGAGCATTATTGCGGCTGGCCCTCAAGTTGAGGACGACATTAAAAAGTATCTTCAACATCAACTTCAGTCAAGCCTTTTCAAAAAATGGAAGAAATCACTAAAACGGGACGTTGAAATAGCACTGGCCTCAAAGGCGGATGGAATGTAAGTAAATATTTCAATTATACCGGACGAATTTGAGGTGATAAGACAAAACACTATAATATAGAACTACTAGTCCAAGTCTAGGCATTATTAAATCCTATTTTCTTTCCCAGTATTTTCTTACACCCGTTAACATTGCCAGGTTTCGCCTCGTCGCCCTCCAACTCGAAGCACTCAGCAAACTACGAGCAGAGCCAAAGATCCGATCAGCCATGGAAAATCTCCCAAAGACATTAGATGCATTCTACGACAGAATCATCCTCGAGATTCCAGAGGAAGATCAAGAGTATGCAAACCGCGCACTGCAATGGATTGCGTTTGCGGCAAGGCCACTTTCACTGAAAGAATTGGCCGAGGCGGTCATCATATCACCCGAGCACGAACCATGCTTGCGCGATGAAGATAGACTTATGGATTCTGAAGATTTACTTCATATAATACCGTCTGGTCTCATCCGGACAGTTGGTGTGGAACTCCGTTATAGTGACACCATTGAAGAAATATTCGACAACACCTCAAGGCAGGAGGTTACAAGCGAAGAAGATTCTAATGAGCTTAGTGACAGTCGTGTTATAGAATCCGTGGGTAGCTATGATACAGAGTCCGTGGGTGGTAGTGATATAGAGTCTGAGGATGGTTCCAGGTCCCATGGTTCGTTCACCTCAGCGGGGTATGCAGGACATGGAACTAAATTGGTAGTAAGTTACTTTGAATTTCAAAGGTTCGATCCAGGTTCACCTTGCGTTGTATTCATTGCAGAATCTGAAGTTCTTGCACCGAAAATACATCAAAATTCTTGAGACGTTACGAGAGAGCTTGCTAATGGGGCGACGCTCTTTGCTAGGTTGAATTCGCCCACTTCTCGGTCAAGGAGTATCTGATGTCATTGCGGATGTTAGAAAATAGGTCTGTGCCAGGGGTTTTCCTCAACGAACTTTCCGTTCACGAAGCCATTGGACGATCTTGCATTTCATATATCATGTATGTGGCAAGCCAAGATCCAGCAATTACAAAGCGTATATTTTTGGACTTCCCACTTATCTACTATACCGCCAATGCCTGGCAATACCATTTGTTGAAGCTGGAGGGGCATCATTGGAGCCCATCGATCGAGAAAACGGCCCTCGACTTTCTGAAATATGGTTCTCTTGCCTGGAATATATGGGCCAATTTGTGTGATTTTGCGTCTTATGGTGAAATTCGGGGCAATCGACGCTATCGAAGCCTTCCGTCTCGCCACCCTCAAATTTCCCATAGGAAAGAAGCAACTCAGATACATCCAATAACTTGGCTCTCTGCCTCAGGACTGAACTACTTGTTGCAAAAGTTGCTTGACGAAAAGCTAGACTTAGCCTCAATACCTAAGACAAAGAGGCTAGGGAACCCGCTTTATGCTGCAGTTTGTAAGTTCCATATGAAATGATATGGTTTCCATTTGCACTTGAAATCCATTATTAAAGATCCCAAGATGAATCTACGACGCTTTTCTTATGCATTAGACTTGAGGGCAAATCACTATAACCCTCGTCGATAGCGTTTATGATCTTAAGGTACATAAGCTAATACATGTTTCTTTACAGGCGGTGGGAACAAAAAAGCAGTAGAAATTCTCCGTGATAGAGGTGCAGATATAAACCAAAAGAGTGGCAATTTCACGTACGCTTTAATCGAAGCAACCTGGAACGAGGACTTTGATATGATGCTTTTACTCTTGCGGCACGGAGCTGAGGTCGACAGACGAAGAGACAACAACGACATGACTGCATTGATAATGGCGTCTTTCCTACACAATATACACATTGTTCGATTACTGCTTCAAGAGGGTGCTGACATTAACGCCCAATCAGGATGTTACGGGACTGCATTAAGTACAGCTCTGTGGGATGGGAGAACAGAGATGATTCGAATATTGCTCCAAGAGGGTGCTGACATTAACGCTCAATGGGGAGAGTGTGCTGACATTAACACTCAAGGGGGAGAGTGTGGGACTGCATTATGTGTAGCTGCTATGTATGGGAATATAGAGAATGTTCGAATATTGCTCCAAGAGGGTGCTGATATTTATGCCCGAGGAAGCTCTAGGGGACCCGCGTTGCAACAAGCTGTCAAAGAGTGTGTTGTGGAAGATGCCGTCGAGGTTCTTCTCGATGCCAGCGTCGACAATCGATACCAAGATATATGGGACACTATGTGCGATGATCTGCAGGAGAAAATTCAGGCGTGGGAAAGCGAGGACCATTACGGCGAATTAAAAAGAGCAAAGAATATTCAGAAAATGTTGGATCAGTGGCTGGAGAAGCAAGAGAGCAAGAACAAAGTGGATGTTGAGGAATCAGAACACGAAGCCGATCCGCTTCCAGCATGAATGTAGCACCCATTAGCAGACATCAATCCTTTATTCTCATTGATTATTAATGTCCCACGCCACCTGGCACATTATAAACTGGTGCCTTGCCGCTTTTTCCTATCTACCGCGACTCGCGAGGTTTCTTCAACTAGCCCCTTGAGACTTTCACTCGAATATATCTACTCGTATTATGATCATAACGGCCACCACGTGGTTGGCCCCTCCCGTTTCGATAGGTCTAGTCAGCAAGCAAAGATCAAGCCTTCAGAATCCTCTTCCAATAAACTCATCTTACCTACAAGTACTTCTTTTCTTAGGCGAGGAAGTTAAGGGGGGTAAACCAGAGCACGTGATGTCTGTCTGTCACTTCTTCCTTTCAACATTTTCTTACGGAGTAACTCATATAGTGTTTCACGGCTTTCCCCATAACATATCCGCCAATTGGAAACCCTTGACTTTGTTGGATATATGAAGCGGCACTAGTTCGCATCGACTTTTAATGTTCCATGCCGCGTGGCACACTATAAGCACCAATGCTTTTTCATATACAGCGCAGCGCAAAGTCTTCAGGTAGCAGAGACCTTTTTGTGAGAAGGCCGTAAAGAACGGTAGGAGTCAAAATGTTGTGAAAGGCACTGATACGCATCAAGTAAACATATGTTTTGGAATAACCAGCATGTTGAAAAGTAAAAAGACACGCATGACGGGATCAGAAAGACCAGCTGGGTATAGAAGCAAGCTATGGAACACGGCATTCGCTGCACTGCTAAGCATGTTTAATTAAATGACTGATGAGAAGATCTACGGTAATGGGTAGCAGGCAGGTACGTTTGTCCTGCCCTTGCAAAGGGAGAAGGTGAAATAATTGAAAATATCAAAACGTACTACAACTAGGAGACTATCTCGAGGGAAACAAGGGAAACTATAGGAAAAAGCGTGTGGGAATTGTCTTCTTTTCTATATATATATATATCTAAACTAGCAGCCAAATCTCTCCGAGCTACAAGCAAAGATTCAGACATATATCCTCCTCAAAATGACTGCCAGTATTCACAAACATGTGAAGATACTCGGGACCCAGAATATTTAAACGCCTCCAATGCCTTCCGTCTTGAGATCACATTGACCCTCAGCGCTAAACTTTTTCCGCCTATCAAATCGAAAGCCCAAGCCTTGTTCAAGTCAAATGTTTCCTTCTTTCCCATGCACGCACGCTATGCCCAAAACTCCGGTCCAAGCAAACCTAAGCTTAGCAACCAAAAAAAACTCCAGCTCAAATGCGAATGTGAGAATTATTCAGGTGCTCATTCGTTGTCGTCCTCGTCAGTTGCGGTGTTTTCCTCGACTTCCGCCTCTTCTTCATCGTCCTCATCCGCACTATCATCATCAGACTCCTCGTCTTGATTGAGACCAGGCACGCCTTTCCACTGCACGTAATCGTCATCGACCCACCGCTTGCTCATGGGTAACTGGTACGGGTCAAACGGGAAATACGATTCCAGCTGATGCCAACTCTCATCATTACCGCCATTCCCAGTATCCCTCAGCGCACCATTTGCTTGCGAGGAAGAGAACTGGCTGAGTCGTATCCGCTTATTGCTTTCCAGACGCGGGTACACGTACAAGAAGCGGAGGTGGTGAGCGATCTTTGCAAATTCAGATACGATGAGCGGGGTGCAGATTTTGAGCGGGTTGAGCTTGGAGTAGATGGCGCTGGAAAGCGTTTCTTTGATTCCTGGCGCCCAGTCTAGGTCTTGATCTAGGAAGCCCGTTGGGTCGTCGTCTTCTAGTACGTCGGTGGAGATGATGAGGTCGCGCCAGCGGAAACAGAATATGTAAAGGAGAGCCTGTGTCATGGCGTAGAATGTGCCGTATCGCTTCAAGTCTGGGCCTCGGCAGGTGAGCTCGTTCTCAACGCGAATGTTGTCCAGGTGACTCCCGATGAGTTCGAAGACAGTCCGGATAACTTCAGGCTCTACGTGGGCACCCCGTGCGACAAAGCTGGCTAGATAGGATGCTGCCGATTGCTTTAGAACGGCAGGTTGGCCGGGCCGGAAAGCTAGATCGACACAGGTTCCAGCGAATCGATCCACGAAATGGTCGGCTGTCTGGGCGAAGTGAAATAGTAGAAATTGCGTATGTCGAGCGTGGCGGATTGGAAGTATGATATTTGTAAAATGCGCAAGTAGGGTTTCGAACATCGAAGTAGCTTCAACGCTATTTGGATCCTTGAAATATGGACTGTAAATAGTAAAAAGCAGATCAAGTATAGCGTCCATCTTCTCGATATTGCCCGAGATCTCCTTGACTCGTCTCGAATCGCTGTGAATATCTTCATCGCTAGTGACTGAGTCCACATCGCTGTCTGAATCCTCGCCATCATCTTCCTCAGAGCTTTGGTTCAACACGGTTTTAGCTACGGCGGCTGTAACTTCGTCATCAAGATTGTCAAGGTCAAGTTGCATCTGGACATCAACCTTGACAAGTCTATCCGTGATGAGCGCGAAAACATCGGACTTCAGCTCAGGCGCGTATTCGATCAGCTGTATTAGATTCTTGATATATGTGATATGTACGGTCTTGGTATCGTCTTGAGAGGGGAATTGGGCATCCAGAATCCCAGTTAGGGTGCTGCTCGCAGACGGGACTACTTTAAGAAGATATTCAAGCGCCTTGTGTATCCTGGAGGTCATTTCATCTCGATTCACGTCAGGACAGCCTTCCATACGCCCACTCGATAAGCGCACTACATTCGGGGTCAGAAATTGGTGATGCGAGAGGACGAGGAATGTCTTACCTCCATGAAAATACCCGACCAACATTCGAAGCACCGTTCCTACATATGCACCCTGCGCACTGGCTAGACTCCCCAGAAACCGCACATAAGCCTCGACGAACCCTTTGTCTCTGCCCATCCACTCACAGGCGACAACTCCCTTCACCAAACCCGAGCATCTTCTGTCCAACTCGGAGGAGTAGCTGGTAAGTGCCAACAAGTACGTCCTCATTTCGACCCTCGTCTCTGGTTCCTCGTCATCGGCCCCTCTCCTCGGCGCAAACACCTCCTTGATAGTGTCATACGCCTCACTATCACCCCTCTTATGCGCTTCTATCGCCCTCCTAGTTTCCGAGCGTATCACCTCTAAACTCCGCCCTTTCACACTGTATTCATCCATGATCTTCTCCTCGACTGTCGGATTGAAGGTAACGCGAGCTCTCTTATTCGGTTTCGGAGGTGCCAATAACAAGTCATCGTCTAGACCTGCACCATCGCGCTTTCGTATCGTTCCCGCCAGGTTTGCGGGGCGAAGGAGGGGTTTGCTGGGTTTCGAGGTTGTTGGTGTAGGCGCTGAGCGCTGGGCCTGAACCATGGGGATAAGGCCCACCATGGACGCGACGGCGACGGCGAGATGTCGCTGGCTTAGGCAAAGAGTGTAGATATCATGGATCCAACGTCGGAGCTTCCGAAGAGTGGTGTGGTGTAGGGCTGGCAAAACCGAGTGATCGTCACTGTTGTGTGCGATGCTAGCAAAGATTGAAACATATTCGTATCATAAAATTTTCGGGCATATCTTCACGTGCCCTACCCCACTAGCGCTAACCCTGAAAGGTCCAAGCCAAACATTGGCAGTGGGTCCGGTCCGCAACTAACTATTCCAGGTATACCATACCTCAACTTCTACAAGTAATTGCTCTTTCACTACTCAATTCAGCAATATGATACTTTTATATCATTATACATCATGTTTCTTAAAAAGTCTCTCAGAAAAATTATGAGATTTCTTAGCCTCAAAGATATAGTCATATCAAAGCGCATCCTCTACTTCATAGCGCAGGTGTACAGTACCACGCATTCTACAGCGCATTTACAGAATCAAAATTCGACTGTGTATTAGCTTATGCGGGGTTTCTTCTCCAAGAGATTATGTGGTGGTTGACCTAGGTAGAAAGCTCTGAACGAGTAATGTCTTCATATATCGAAAGATAATCTCCAGGTCTTTTGCTTGTATTTTCCAGCAAGGACTCCCATCCAATCTTTACAACTCACAACAACCCACTTCAACTAACAAACTACCAAAACACGTTTCCACACACTTCCACACGTTTCCAAACCCTCGCCCTCCTCTCCATCAGCCTCTCCACCTCCCCCAATCTCCAAGTGCTACTTATATCAGTGACTCAGCAATTCCATAACAAAACATCCGCCTCTCTCCAAAACCCATCCCAACATCCAGTCTCCACACTGATCCGAGACAACTCTCCCCTTCCTAATTTTCTTCTCTCTTCTCTTCTCTTCTCTCTTTTCCTTCAGAAACAATCCTTTCATCTACCCCCATAGATATAAATTTAGAGAGACGCACAGCATTAATCCCCAGCCCCAGACAAGAGACTCGGGAAACAGGGTTAATGGTACTATGAAAACGGATACAAGGTGATTTTGATAGATGGAAATAGAAATATTTCTTTAACGACATATACTCTGGTTGAAGCTGTAGTTGCCTGCCGTTGAATGCCCACGTTACTGTAGTCCTTGAGCGAGTGGATAAGTGACGAATTATCTAAACTGTGGAAATCTGGAAAACGGGACCGCTAAGCCCTTTCTAAAGACTAAAAACCACCCAGTTGCAGAAATCAATGGAAGCAACCAAACCAAATAATGCACCTGCGCCGCTGAAATGATTATTAAATCTCACTTTCTGTGGGTCCCACCAAGATAAAATTTCGACGTATAATCCTATTATTGACAAGTATTGTGTGGACTGTATCCTTCCTACATCTGTTGCTGCTGCTCATGTGATCATTTAGATCTTGAGAGCTGTTCTCAGGCGACTGAATACTGCTCAAATGAGCAAAGAAATCTAAAAGCAACAAGCTCCGCCATACTTTTAAACCTGTGTTCATGTACGGCCCCAGGTACAGAGCCAACCCCTGCATTTCCCCGTCCAAGACCAAGCCCAGTCCTAGAAACATACCCGGTAGTCAATACACCCAAAGAAGGTAATCCAAATATCCATACCCCATGTTCATAGCCATCCAGTCATCGTTACCATCGCCGTAACACCGTCATACGCCCATGCATTTGCTCAAATCGACTGCTAAATCCTCAATAGCCATCGCCACCCGTTGCGCCGTTGTGCCCGCTCGGGACTGGGCCGCCATACAGGCTTCCATGAAAGCCGGTGTCGTGTTCACCACCTTCGGCCGTCTGACCACCAAGGATGTTGTTGGTACCTTCTGCGCCGCCTTGAAACGCCGTCGATGGGGTTGCATTGGGGCCCCCGCCAACCGCACCAGGTGCTGTTGATCCATATCCTTGACTGCCGGGTCGATTTTCGCCTCTTGTGGATTGGGTCTGTTTCAGGAGGTCAGCTCTGATTCGCTATCGTCATATGACCGAACGCTCGGTAGTAGTTGATATGCCATGTATAGCACTTACTTCACGGTATTTTGACAAGTATATTTTTAGTGCTTCGGCGTAATTCTCAAATCCAAGGGAGGTCATTGCAAACAAAATGTCCTCGCCGTTGACCGTCTTCCGCTTCTCTTGGTGGCATTTCTCGGAGGCTGTGATTGGTCAATCAGCAATTGCAAACGAGCTGTCTCATAATTCGGGACGGGACGAACCTTCGCTTGTGATGAATGATATAAACTCGCTGACGCATTCTTGCATGCACTCTTTTGCTTCCTTTGCAATCTTCGCATTCTCTGGGAGGGCCGTCTTCATAATTCTAGCAACTGGTGCGAAGTTTCTTATGTTAGCATCCGAGTACTCATGTTTCCCAGCTTTGGAAGCGCGAGGTGCCTCTGGGGAAGATGACGAGGAATCGTGGGACATGATAGAATGTGTGACAATAGTAGTACAACAAGATATCAATCGTTTGCGCTCCGAGCTCAACGACTGGCTGTAGAACACGCGCTTGCAATGGGCACGAAAGGTGAAGCGATGCCACTCACGGCAACCTTCAACCTACGGAGAATATATTTGCGTGCAATTCGGGGAGGGGGTTTTAAGACTAACCATTCGCAATTGGAAGCCATCGGTCCTGCTCTTTGACCTGTATGGGAAGAAGAATTAGCCTGCTGTACACGAACAGCAAGTACCCGCGAGGATATGAGATGTACTCGCCTCGAATTCGTATCTGGAGAGAACACAAACATTAGCTTCAAGTACTTTTGCAGCAAGTAGCCGTCACTAACCCGCCAGGAATGTCCATGTTTTCGTCGGCTGGCGATTGAGCCCCGTCGCCTTGTGGGACAACATCCTGATTTTCTTTCGGGCTCGAACTCATTATAAGTCCGGATTCTTGCACCTAGGAGGGGCAGATTCGCGGAAAATGCTTGGTCAACTTGCCACGTCGCAGCAGTAGTAAGGCGGATTTACGAGTTAATGCTGCGGGCGGTGGAAGATCCCTCGAGGGAGAGTATGACGCCGAACTAATGCAGCTCTGTTGATGAGTTTGCGCCTG